>CM023103.1:43356915-43551784 GCA_013103745.1 Gardenia jasminoides
CTGTGTACTTCGTTCAGTTACGTATTGCCTTTATCATTTGGAGGCCTTGGATTACTTAGGATTTAGTAATAGATAGGTTTAATTTGTGGCAAAAAGTGTATTTATTCTAGAGATGTAATAGTTAGATTATTATTTAAATTTTTCCCACTAGAATGTATTTAGGTTCCCCGATATGTAATAATTAGGTTTTATATGCTTATTTTGCATGCTTGCATGATTATGTATTTGTTTCCTAGGGCCTTGCATCTAGACATTATGCCTATGTGTTAGATGTCTATGTGTTTTATGTGTTTATTTGCTTTATTATGTCTACATGTTTTATTGTGTAAATATATTGGCGTCACCCACACTAGTCCAGCGCTAGTTGTGGCCTTCCACTGATTTCTCACTAATCAATGTTGGTGAGAACCTTTTGATGGCTAGCCAATGCTAGACCATTAGCCCGTTCATGCATTAGATACAAATTTCACACCACTTTCCACTTTTAGAGTTTCTTTCCCATTTTGCCGTCACTATTCTCCCCATCCGTGCAGCAAAACATCTCATTTAGTTTTCTTTTATTGAATTAGTGCATTTAAGGCATTACTTTGAAATAGGGGAAGAAGCGATACGGCTGCTGCACGCTTTTATTACCTTCTATGAAAGGAAGAATTAAAGTCCGAATTTAGTTCCAGCATGTTATGTTGCATTATCCCTCTTTTGGGACATGCGTGCATTATTTTAAAGGCTATCAAATTCATTCTTTAAAATCAACTTTCTTCTTCATGTTTTAGCAATTCAAAGTTAAGCCACTTTTCTTAAAATTGCATCTTTTTTAAATTCAAGTTCCTCTTTGCATTTAAAATTGATCCTTTAAAAAAATCCGACTTCTTTTCTGATACTTTATAAAAATTGTTTTGAAAACCTATTTTTCGTTCATTCGAGTCGTCATTTGCATTCTTCATGTGACCTCCCTGGGATCAAATTGGATGCACAACTAATGTGATCAATTCCAATCACACCTCAAGGAGACATTTGCCCTCTCGATCCAACATTAGGTTTAGGTTTTGCATCCATATAGACAACATCAAATGTGATAAATTTTAAAGTTAGAGTTAGGGAAATTTTCAACTAAATCTTGCAACTAGCTTTGCTGGGTTAGAAGGTCTGTAGAGGCAGGTAACATCGATCTTTGCCTTCCTTCTTTCAACCGTGACCCAGAACTTTTTCTCAATTTTTCAAAGCCACGGAGTGAGTCTAAAAAGGGTTTTCTTTGTTTTAATTAAATCTTTTTGGGTGACTTGGTACACCTAAACTCCATACCAAGTGGCGACTCAAATTTTTCTAAAACCCTTTTCTAGACTTTTGTTTTGGGTCCAAACCGTGCAGCATTTTATTTAGTCCATGACCCTTTCCACTTCGTTTTCAAAAAAATCAAATCTTCCTTAACATTTTTGTAATCATCAAAAATGGGTAGTGACAACAGGGGAATAATTAGGTTCCTATGATGTAATGGTGGGTTTTTATATGCTTATTTTGCATGCTTGCATGATTATGTGTTTATTTGCTTTCCTAGGGCCTTACATCTAGACATTATGCCTATGTGTTCGGCACATGTGTTTTTTATGTGTTTATTTCTTTTATAAAGTGTCTACATGTTTATTGTGTAAATATATTGGCGTGTTACACTAGTCCAACCTTAGTTGTGGCCTTACCGATTTCTCACTAATCAATGTTAGTGAGAACCTTTTGATGAGGGCTAGTCCAATGCTAGACCCTAAAGCGCCGTTCATGCATTAGATACAAATTCACACACTTTCCACTTTTTGGTTTCTTTCCCATTTTAAAAGCGTCACTATTCTCCCATCCGTGCATGAAACATCTCATTTAGTTTTCTTTTTTATTAGATTAGTTTGACTGGGCATTACTGCCGGCATTTTGAAATAGGGAAGGAGGTGTGACTTCCCTGGCCTTAACTTACGCTTTTATTACCTTATGAAAAGGAAGAATTAAAGTCGCGAATTTAGTTCCATTATTATTATGTTGCATTATCCCTCTTTAGGACATACCGCGTGCATTATTATTAAAGGCTAATCAATTCATTCTTTAAAATCAACTTTCTTCATGTTTTAGCAATTCAAAGTTAAAAGCCACTTTTCTTAAAATTGCATCTTTTTGGAAATTCAAGTTCCTCTTTGCATTTAAAATTGATCCTTTAAAAAAATCCGACTTCTTTTCTCTTGATACTTTATAAAATTGCATTTTGAAAACCTATTTTTTCGTTCATTGAGTCTCATCATTTGCATTCTTCATGACCTCTCAGGATCAAAATTGGATGGCACAACTAATGTGATCAATTCCAATCTTGTACCTCGGGAGACATTTGCCCTCTCGATCCAACATTAGGTTTAGGTTTTGCATCCCATAGACAACATCCAAATGTGATAAATTTTTAAGTTAGAGTTAGGAAATTTTCAACTAAATCTTGCAACTAGCTTTGGCTTTAGGTTAGGGTGCCTTTAGAGGCAGGCGCATCAGATCTTGCCTTCCCTTCTTTCTGGCAAGTGACCCCAGAACCTTTTCTCTAATTTTTCAAGACCGGAGTCAGATCTAAAGGGCTTTCTTGTTTTAATTAAATCTTTGGGTGACTTGGTACAGCACAAACTCATACCAAGTTGGCATTTCAAGATTTTTCCTAAAAATCCTTTTCTAGACTTTTGTTTTTTTGGTTCCAAACCCGTCGCATTTTGTAGTCCAGCCCATTGCCCTTTCGTTTTCAAAAATCAAATCTTTCCCCTTTTACGACATTTTGTAATTCACCAAAATGGGTAGCGAATAGTAACAGCTGACTCACGTGGGAATAATGGGTTCCCTAATGTAATAGATGGGTTTCCCCAAGATGTATTTGGGTTCCCCAATGTAATAATTAGGTTTTATATGCTTATTTTGCATGCTTGCATGATTATGTGTTTATTTGCTTTCCCTAGGGCCTTTAAATCTAGACATTATGCCTATGTTTACGTTCATGTGTTTTATGTGTTTATTGCTTTATTATCATGTCTACTGTTTATTGTGTAAATATATTGGCGTCACCACAGCTGTCCAAACTAGTTATAGCCTTCCCACTCGTTTCTACTAATCCAATGTTGAGTGAGAACCTTGATTAGTCGATGCTAGACCCTAGCGCCGTTCATGCATTAGATACAAATTTCACACTGCTCACTTTTAGAGTTTCTTTCCCATTTTGCCGTCACTATTCTCGTCCGATCTGTGAAACATCTCATTTAGTTTTCTTTTTATTAGATTAGTGCATTTAAGGCATTACCCTTTGAAATAGGAAGAAGCGGTATGGCTTCTAGCTTGTAGACTTTTATTACCTTCTATGAAAGGGAAGAATTAAAGTCCGCGATTTAGTTCCCATACATTATGTTGCATTATCCCTCTTTGGGACACAGAACATCAAATTCATTCTTTAAAATCAACTTTCTTCTTCATGTTTTAGATTCAAAGTTAAAAAAATTGTTTTCTTAAAATTGCATCTTTTGGAAATTCAAGTTCCTTTGCATTTAAATTGATCCTTTCAAAAATCCGACTTCTTTTCTCTTGATACTTTATAAAATTGCATTTTGAAAACCCTATTTTCCGTTCATTGAGTCTCATCATTTGCATTCTTCATGACCTCCCTCGAGGGATCAAAGTGGATAGCACAACTAATGTGATCAATTCCAATCACACCTCAGGAGACATTGCCCTCTCGATCCAACATTAGGTTTAGGTTTTGCATCCATATAGACAACATCAAATGTGATAAATTTTAAAGTTAGAGTTGGAAATTTTCAACTAAATCTTACAACTAGCTTTGGCTAGGTTAGAAGGTGCCTTAGAGGCAGTAACATGAATCTTTTGCCTTCCATTCTTTCAACAGTGACAGAACCTTTTTCTCTAGTTTTCAAAGACGGAATTAGATCAAGGGTTTTTTTGTTTAATTAAATCTTTTGGGTGACTTGGTACACTAAACTCCATACCAAGTGTGACTCAAATTTTTCTAAAACCCTTTTCTAGACTTTTTTTTTTTTGGTTGAGCAAGTCGCATTTTTGTAGTCCGTGACCTTTCCCTCTTTTTTCAAAATCAAATCTTTTCCCTTTTCTCATTTTGTAATCATCAAAAAATGGGGCGACAGCTGTGACTAGGGATTTTCCTAAGGGTCGAGCACTTGATTTAGTTGATTATTTCGTTCTTAACTTTTCTTATATATCACATTTGGATGTTTTAGGTTGCATTTCTTTTCCTTTTTTTCTTTTAGGGTTTTTCCATGCAATCAGCTCCTTACCGCATCAGTTACATGATGAATGAATTATTTGTTTATTTATTTATATTGATATCCTTACTTGTATCATGCAGGCCTGAGATTTGGGGTGGAAGTGATCACCCTAAACCTTACTCTTTCATATTGGTATTCATTATCCTCTCAAAGGAAGCACTTCCTCACGATTACGCTTTCATAATTCTTTACAGTTTTATTTTTAGGTGGGCATGGGATGGTGTGCTGTATTACTTCGACCTGGGATCATTGAGAACCTTGGGCTTAAGACATTGGTTGATGATTATGTGCTTTAGTCTGAGGCTTGGAGACCTGTAACCTTTATGGAATCTAGATGCATTAGTGAGCTCAACCCTCATGCATCCATGTTAGATGCCTAGGGGAGGTCTACCTACCATTAAGGATCATTAGACGACGAGGGAGGTTCCACCCTCTTTATTTTGTGTACAATTTGTTGTTCCAACGTGTTATGTGATATTTGTTGATTAATAACCTTTAGTTGTCTTCCTCCTTGCATTTCCAAACTCACAAGAAGATAAAGAGTTTGGCACTCTTTTAAGACAAACCATCCTTCTAGATAGGCTATTGCACGTTTGAATGAATTTATTGCATTTAAGGTTGTAATGGCATATCACTTTTAGGCTTACCGGCATTCAAATGGGGCTCTATAGGCCATGTTTCATTTTACTGCTTGCTTTAATAAAGGCGGCATCATGCATAAACCATTGAGGGAATGCATAGGGGAATCCCGTGTTAGAGAATAAAACCACCCCTGTGTGTCTTGGATATATAATCCAATGAGATTTGCATGTTTATGTTTTTAATAACATCCAAGGGGTGGTGCACAAGGTAAGGTAGGGTTAGATCCTTTCTATGATGACACCCAAAGATATGGGTGACCTTCACATGCTAGAGTATAAACCTCTAGTAATCATTTTTGGCCATTTTATCAAAGTTGGTAAAATCACCTTGCATAAGGACACTAAATCGAAAAAATTCACAAATAATTGTTGAGATAATGATTTTATCAGGCCAAATTTTGATTTTAGAAGGCTTATGAGCTAGTGTGTTTGCAAATAAAATGGAGATGTGGAGTTACGGTGAATAAACCCAGTCGACTTTTGAGTAAACCATCAATCCGGTCCAAGCTATTTGAGCTAGATCCATATTTCCCTCGAGAATAATCCTTTTCATGCTAAATTAACCTTTTAACCTCTCTTTTACATATCAATTAAAGTAATGGATCCATTCGAGATCTTACGTCCCGCAATGGTGCCGAGCAAAGTGCATATTCTTTTGGTCAATGCGTGGACCGATGGGTACTAATACATATCAGCGAGTGGTCGGACCCGTCGGTATTGTGGGTAAGTGCGCCAGGTTACGGAGATTGCATCTTCATACTAGGCCGACCCTTGGCATCAAGGGGCTCCCCTCTAGGACATACATCCGAATTATATAAGCAATCACTAACTTCTTTTCCTTTTTCTTTTCAAATGTCTCTGCACTCCCGCTTTGGAATAAGCTCTAAAGTGTGTTTCCTTTCCAGCTCCAGTGTTTTTAAAATAAACTACAGCCCGTGGTTACCCGATCTAAAAGCAAAAGCTCAAGCAACCCAGTAAGCATGAGTTCTACACCGGAAGGCTTCCAGAGGAATGAGCTTTGGGTGACTTGACGTTACTGTAGGTACAACACTTTGGGAGCTGATTAAGTAAGAACATTGTGGAGGTTTAATGAGATGAGCAAGATGATAGTCCGCCCGCAGGCGTGCCATCTGATAATTGATCAGTTGGGTGGCAGGCTGTAATGAGGAGGTGTCTCGAATGAGCGGGGACCCGTTGTTATGTCCCACATAATGAGATAGTCAGCTCCACTCTCGACCACTAAAAGCTGGATACTTTTTGTCAGCTCTTTCTTGCGATGTTACCTTTTCTCCATCACCATTACCAATCTTACATTCCATGCTAAGTTACATCCTACTAAAATGCAAAACAAACCCTGGCGTTACAGGCTCGGATCACTCTACAAGCATGGCACCTACTCTTAACCTTCCAGGCCTCAATACCACCCTTGCCCAACCTTTTGTGTAGGGATCGACTTCCGAGAAAACCGGCGGTGGATGACCTTATTACTGTTGTGGGTGACAAGATTTAGAGAGAAAGGCTGGATGATTTGATGAGTTCATGAGGAAAAATGCGGGGACTAAGCCTTAGGCATGGTGGTCTTGATTATGGCGACCTTTTATGTTCTGACGTCGCGACTGCAGGTGGGTTTCAAGTGGAAGTTCAGCAAGTATGGCCGGAACGGTAACTAAAGAGCGCTGTAAGATGTTTGCCGTACTTGACAAAGCGGGGCAAACCGATAGATGATGAGAACTTACTTATAAGTCACATTCCGAGGAGTCACGGAGGGGATGCTTTTGGATTGAGTATTGAAGGAGACTGAGTCAGGAAATTAATTCTTATAGGTGGATTTGTCATTTAACTTTTGCTTGAGAAGGGAAATGAGAGTATAATTGTGAACTAACACCTGACGAGAACCAGCATACTTGGGGACCAAGAGAGCCCTCGAGAAGATCCTGAAGTCATATGGCGTTGGGAGAAAGGAGGATTGGCAGCTAAAGTTGAAACCTCCATGCAGTGGCAGAGAGGAGATTATGCATTACTTTCAATGGGCTCATGATCCGTACTTATTTTGAAGATTTCAGAATGGGGAGTTCTTTTGCTACAATTATGGTTGGAGGAATCCCGATGAAGGTTAAAGGCTAGGGGAAAGTGTCAATGTGACCGCATACTGAGCTTGACAATTGGAAAGCATTAAAGGCGGGGAATGGCTGGTGGGAGGAAACTTCCGTTTAAAAGAAAGAGGCTTTACTTTGTGGGATCTGACCCATACGGGCCAGTAGGTCCATTAAATAGCCAATAGTTCCTGTCAAAGCTCATACTCCTCTTATCCCACCATCAACTGTTTATCCATTTTACCCAAATGCCTCTTGACCTGGTCATTTGGTTCCCACCTTTGTTTTCAAGCACCAACCTATCTCCTCTGAAACTATGCTCTAGCGGAGCACAGCCCTAAAGTCACCTTCAAGGTGCTTTCCAACATAATGGGAAATGCAAAATCGAGAAAGAAAACCTTTGAACTTTCACACCGAAGACATGGGGCATTGACCAGCTAATATGAGAGCAGGTTGAAGGCAGCTTTGGGAAAATCAGCAATCCTCCAGTTATATCCACGCGAGGTTTCCACTCAGGTGCACTGCGATCCCATGCTATGCACGCACCATTACGGTGCTAACTTCGGGACATTCAGCCGGTTAATTGTTGGGTTTCATAAAATTCAAGACATGGTGGATCTTTGGAGACATAGTTAGAGAAAGAGAAGAATGAAGCAAGCCCAGAGCGAGCGATCAATAAAAACCCTCTTAGGGCATAAAACACAGTTGGAGTGGATTGGTGTGGATGAAGAGTTTGTTGACTACTCAATTCATTAAAGAGGGTGAGGTATTATTAGTGGATTTTGAAGAGAAAGGAGCTTACTTAAGGCTAAGGGAGTTTCTTGACCAAGAATATGGAAGATATCTTTGAGGAAAGTTTAGTCAACCATGCAGAAGAGAAGAGCCTTTTGTGGGAGGGGATGGACCCCTCGGTCATGACAGGTGCTGAAAAACCTTTCATTCTACAGACCAGCCATACTTGAGTACCTGAACAAATGCTGTCAACAATTTGCAAAGTGCCATGGAACTCACGATGAACCATACCATTTTGAAAACAAGGACATGGAGGAAGGGTGGCTGCCATCTAAAGGTCACGGAAGGAGTCCTTGCTAATCCAGAAACTAAGTCGAGAGAGTCCATTTGCCACCTAAACCACACAGTGACAGTGACCGACAGAGACCTTGAGATTTTTTTAAAATGTTGAAGCGAAGCGGTACAAGATTGTGGAACAATTGGATAAGATACCAGCGATTTCCATCTTGAATCTGCTTGGCCGATGAACTTCATGGGAGAGCGCTCTCAAGATTTTGAATGAGGCTCAAAGTGCCTAGGGATCTTCTGTGGATAAGTTCTCACATGTCATTGAAAAGCGTATGGCATCTCCACGTCTACTTTCTCGGCGAGGATCCATTTGTGAAGGAATGGGGCATAACAAGACTTTGTACATATCATGCTGCGCAATGGGAGGTTGCAGCCGGGGTACTAATGAGACAATGGATGGACCTTGAACATTTGCAGGTGGAACACACTTGTGAAACTAGGCTTGTCCGACACCAAGTTACGTCCGGCCGACTACTATAGTAAGAGGTTGATGGTGCAGGAGAGAATCTATGGAGAGGAGATGGACCTGGTTTTGAATGGACTTGTTTTTCAAGTTAACTTGTCAAGTAATGGATTTCACCAGCGTCTACAATATTTTTGTTGGGCGACCTTGGATTCATGCCAGTTCTGATTGCCTTCCTCTCTTCAATCACGAGGTTCACATGAATGACCCGATGTGGCGAAGATGATTGCACTATGGTTGTCAACCGGGATCAAGGATGAAAGATCAAGAGAAACTTAGTCTCCTCTCATCGGGCAGACATTTAGTTTTACGTGGGGTGGGAGCTGATGGGAAGTCGCTCGTCAATCATGTTTATTTGGAGCTAGTGTGATGATGAAAGAAAGAAAATGATCAGGAGGATTTAAGATGGGAAAACCTTGGGAAAAACTTGCAAGGAATTCGAGCAGTTGAAATGCCAACCCTGAGAAGAACACTTTTGGGACTGGTTTTCATCCAACCATAAGGATAAGAAGGAGATGAAGACCCACAAGCAAACAGCGGAGAAGGAAAGCAGGTCGGCATCATAGCCTACATGCTTGGATTCCCTGCCCGTCTGGAGTAATCATATCGGGAGGTTGAAGAAGAAAAAGTCAGCGAAGATATAGAGGCGGGATTATCTCGGCTGTTTGTGGGCCCCTTGACACCAGATCTGGGAGAATGCCGAGAATTTCCTTTGATTCCTCAAGAGGCCATGCAAAATTGGGCTGCTGATTGTCTGCCTGCTGGAGGAGGTTTCGGTAAATCTGAGGGGATTGTCCTTAGAAACGAATCATGCTTTGATATCAATCATGTTTTCGAAAAAATGCACTTGTTATTCTACTTATTGCTTGTTTAAAATTATGTCTTTAATTATGCTTCCATGGTATTATCTGTCATTTTACTCTTTGTCAACTGAAATGAAATTTCTCTTTTGTCCTTCAGTTATGTTCCACTCATTTTATTTTCGCACATTTATTTTATTTCTTTTCAGATGGCCTCAAATAAAATCATTTGACCCTTTGGATATCACCACTTTGGAATTTGATGATTTACTTGATCTCGATATCTCTCATGAATATGAAGTTTTAGAATCTGAAATTCAAAACGAGGGCGATACCGAGGGAGATCGTGAGTATGAATCTATTTCAAAAACCCTTGAACAATATGAGGAAAAACCCAGGCCGAACTTAGAGGAAACAGAAATCATTAACATTGGAACTAAGGCAGAGGTTAAAGAAGTCAAAGTTAGTATTCATTTGAACATGGAGCAAAGAAGAGAGATGATCGAGTTCTTAACTTTGTTTCAAGATGTGTTCGCATGGTCTTATGATGATATGCCAGGGATTTCTGACATTGGCAGAGGCACGCTGCTTACGATCCGAATATGTCACCAAGGTAAAAAGCGAAGCCCATAAGTTTAAACCAGAAATGAGTCTTAAAATAAAAGAACAAATTGTCAAGCAGTTGAATGCTAGGATTATCATGGTATCACACTACCCTATATGGCTTTCCAATCCTGTCCCAGTTCCTAAGAAGAGTGGAGAGGTGCGGGTGTGCGTTGATTACAGAGATTTGAACAGAGCTAGCCCTAAAGATGACTTCCCTCTACCAAACATTCACATCCTTTTGGACAACACTGCTGGGCATGAGATCGAATCCTTTGGAGACTGTTTCGCTGGATATCATCAGATTTGATGGCGAGGAGAATAGACCGCTTTCATCACACCTTGGGGACTTTACGCTACTGAGTCATGCCCTTTGGTTTGAAAAAATCACGAGAACCTGTCGGTGAACCATGACCACCGTTCCATGGTATGATTCACAAGGAGATGGAGGTTTATGTTGACGACATCATCATCAAGTCCAAAAGGGTTGAAGATCATTTGATTGATTTGAGAAAGCTGTTTGAGCGATTAAGGAAATACAATTTAAAGTTGAATCCTGCAAAGTGTGCCTTTGGGGCTCCCGCTGGTAAATTACTGGGATTTATTGTCAGCAAGAAAGGTATAGAAATAGATCCAGCAAAGATTAAGGCGATCCGAGATATGCCAACCCCGAAAACCCAAAAGGATGTGAAAAGCTTCCTGAGAAAGATCAACTTCATTGGTAGATTCATAGCACAGCTAACATTTACGTGTGAACCCCTGTTCAAGTTATTAAAGAAAAATGCACCGATGGAATGGAATGAAGACTGTCAACAGGCCTTTGATAAGATCAAGAATTATCTACTTCATCCTCCAGTCCTAGTACCACCAACGCCAGGGAAGCCTCTGATCATGTATTTATCTGTGCTCGATGAAGCCGTGGGGTGTGTTTTGGGACAACACGATGAATCTGGAAAGAAGGAGAGAGCCATCTACTATTTGAGTAAAAAGTTCACCACCTATGAAGCTAACTATTCTTTTCTCGAGAGGAGTTGTTGTGCTCTAGCATGGGCCGCTCAAAAATTAAGACATTACCTACTCAGTCACACCACTTATCTCATCTCCCGTTCCGACCCCCTGAAGTATTTGTTGGAGAGGCCGATGCTAACAGGACGTATGGCTAAGTGGCAGATGATGTTATCTGAATTTGATATTGTCTTTACTACGCAAAAGGCAATAAAAGGTCAAGCAATAGCCGATCACTTGGCAGAGAACCCAATGGAAGATGACTACCAGCCCTTGCACACCTATTTTCCCGATGAAGAGATTTTGTTTGTCGGTACTGTGGAAGATATGGGTGAGCAATATCAAGGATGGAGGTTATTTTTCGACGGTGCTTCAAATTCTTTCGGGGCCGGAATCGGGGCCGTACTTGTGTGCAAAGCATTATCCTAGTGGCTACAATTTCCTTGCTACCTAACAACATGGCTGAGTATGAAGCTTGCATGTTTGGATTAAAGATGGCATTAGATATGGACATCAAAGATTTGATAGTATTAGGTGATTCGACTTACTTGTGCATCAAACTCTCCAACAAATGGGTAACCGGATTCAAAGATCACAAGTATCACCGCAGCCTACTCGATTTGATCAAGAGGTTTAGAGAATTGGAGCTTAGACACGCGTCCGACTTTTCGCAATGTCTTTAAGCGGACATGCCTTGGCTACTTTGTCTTCAATGATTCAACATCCGATGAACTAGTGATCGAGCCTATACTGATCCAACTCCAAGAGAAGCTCCCGCATTGCCCGGTCACGAGGGAACTTCGATGGTCACCCTTGGTACCATGACATCAAGGAATTCATCAAAACCGAGTTTATCCCACGAGCGATTCAGCCATGAAGGGTTTTCTACGTCGGATATCTTCAAAGTTTTTCTTAAATGGGAGGTGCTTTTACAAGAAAACGCGTCGACCTAGGACTTTTGTGAGGTGTGTTGATGAAGAAGAAGTCGACTACGATGAAGGAAGTACATAGCGGTGTTTGTAGGGCCACACATGAGCAGACACTAGCTAAGAAGATCATGAGAACGGGTTATTTTTGGCTTACTATGGAGCATGACCTGTAAATTTTGTTCGAAAGTGTGTCAAATGCCAATTGCATGGTGATTTTATACATACCCCTCCCTACAGAGCTGCCATAGTACCACCGCCTTGGCCATGTTCGATGTGGGGAATGGACGAATAATGGAGCTATTGATCCTCCTGCCAGAATGATAGGCACGCCGTTTTATTCTAGTGGCTATTGAATACTTCTAAATGGGTTGGAAGCTACATCTTACAAGCACGTGACTAAGAAGGTAGTAGCAGATTTAGTGAAAAACAATATCGTCGCCGCTTTGGAGTGCGAAAACTTTGATCACGGGATAATGCCAAGAACCTCAACAACGACATAGTCAACGGTGCGTGAACAGTTCAAAATCAAACACCAAATTCAGCTATTTATAGACCTCAGATGAATGGAGCAGTGGAAGCCCAAATAAGAATTTGAAGAAGATCATCCGCAAAAATGACGAAACCCACCGCGATTGGCATGAAAAGTTACCTTTGCTTTGATGGCATATAGGGACTGCAATCCAAACTTACCGGGGCAACACCTTACTCTCTCATGTATGGGATGGAAGCGGTATTACACCTGCTGAAGTTGAAATCCCTCTTTAAGCGCGATTCTAATGGAAGCTCAATTGGAAGAAGTCTGAATGGACCAAACAACGTCCACGAGCAACTGCTTTGATCGATGAAAGGAGATTGAATGCCATTTGTCATGGGCAATGTTAGCCAGGATGGCTCGGCTTATAAAGAAAGTTAGACCTCGCAGGTTCAAGTGGGGACAAAGGTTTTGAAACGAATCCTTACGATACAAGAAGAAGCTAAGGGAAATTAGCTCCAATTGGCAAGGAGCAGTTCATTATTCAAAGGTGCTACCGGAGGGCGGTGGTTCTCATGGAGATGGACTGGACAGACTTTCCTCAACCAATCAATTGAGACATGTGTAAAAGATTTTCATATGATTGAGCAAAGTTTTCTTTAGAAATGACAAAAAGGTGGTCACGAAACCAACATTCTTTTCCTTTCGTTTAAACACTTCAACCCCGTTTTCTTATTTGAGCCCATAAAAGGGTCAATTGTTTAGCAAAACCCGAGAATCAAAACCCAAAATCGGGTAATTTTAATCAAAAAAAAAAAAATTTTTTGCATTCAAGTTCTAAACTTGCCCCTACACACACTTAACCCCCTTGCAAAAGCCTAGTGTTATAGACCTCCACCTTTTTGCAAAAATTTTGAAAAGAACTTTCTCAATCAAAAGGCAAATGATGCAAATACATTCCCTCTAAATCTTGTCAGAAGGGATTGTCTCACTGATTCCACCATTTTAACAAACATGTTTAAATTGACAAAATTGGGGTTTAAGTCTGTCTATTTCACTATTTTACCTTATCAGTCAACTTCAAATCGAAGGGTACCAAGGCAAGTTTGAGAAGCAACAAAGGAAAGGAAAAGTTCATGGGACAAGGGAAGCCGGTGACTACGTTTATCAGGGTTTACCTTATATCAAGCACTCCCTTGCCGTCAGTAAATTCCAAGGAGATGATATCCAAAGGGGTCAAGTGCGACGCTTTTGTTTTAAATAGTTTTCCTGACGTTTGGCTATTATTGATTTAAAATGCCATGTTTAGCATTCATTCTATGGTTGTAATGTCATTTTAAAATAAAATTGTTTCTTTGCATAGACTTTTGCACATATTTTCATCAAAAGGACATTTTCATCAAAGGACAATCCTCTTAGATTACCATGAAGGTATGGGTGATATGGATTCAGAAGCAAGTGGAACGACAGAATGGATCTGCACCGGTCGAACAAAAGGAATTCAGTTGACACCGCTCATCGACGTCCAAGAACTCATGTTTACGGGCTATTTTGAGATAAAAGGGGAGAACGGTGGCGGCGTCATCATTATTTTTTCACCATTTCTTTTCTTTTGCAGAGAAGCAGGGACAAGTGACTGATCGGTCAAGTCAAGGAGACCAGCTTCATTTTGAGTCATGTTTAGACTATATGATTAAATCATTTTGAAGATTGATTAATTGCAAAATTGAGGAAAGACAAGTGCCTTTTCGGAAAATTTGGGAAATGGGTTTTCATACGCACACTACTAGGTGTTGTAACCCACAGTTCTTTTCAAATTCCTTTCTCCTGAAATGTGGCGTGCTTCGACATTCCGTCGAAAGCGACTGTCCAAGAAACCACCGAGGCGATGGTGGAGCTGAGGGGGTCGATAAACCCACTCCCCCCTGATTTGCAGTTTATTCCATTCTTGCTTTATTTATCTTTTATGTTTGATCTTGTGTTCTAATTTTTAGACATAGGTTTAATGGTTAGGAATACTTTTGATTAAATTGCTGCATCAGGATGTATTTGTTTGTTTAAATTTGGCTCTTATGTGCTTATGTGGGTAAAAAAAAAAACAAAAAAACAAAAAAACAAAAAAACAAAAAAAAAACTTTTCTAAATTGCACATTTGCCTCACAAATTGATTTGTTTTTCAAAATTTGATTCAAAAAGGGTGCAAATGTCCAATTTTGGTTGCAATTGCTTTCATCCTTCTGAAATAAAAGCCCGTGTGATGCGAAAGATCCTTTTTCCATCTTACTCGGAAATAATTATTATGTGATTGTGACATTGGCATTTTAGAAAGTATGTTTTGTAAAATAGGGAAAATTATGCCTCAATTTTTTTCCTATTAAATGAGATTTCTTCTTTTATTGGATTTTACAAGAAAATGATTGATATTGTTGGCAAATGATCCTTTTTCATTTGATGTGAAAAAAAAAAAAAAAAAAGGGAAAAAAGAAAAAGCAAGAAAAAGCAGCAAAGTGAGAACCAAAGTTCTACTCCAATGATTCTAGTACTAAGTAACCGGAGGTTTAGCATCTACAAATGTTAACTTTCGCGTAAAACGGTGCTTGTAATTACGAGTATGCAAAGCAGTTTGAACAAGTAAAATATTGAGTAACCGGGATCTTCACCTAAAAGTGTTGATTTTCGCGTCAAAAGACATCTTTACTATTTGAGCAAGAAGGCATATGTCGAAGGGAGTCTTCACCTAAAAGTGTTGATTTTAGTCAAAAGGCATTATTGCAATTTGAATAAGAGGATGTGTTTCAAGAAATCCTTTTAGCAGTAAAATTTGAGAAAACATGGAAAAGGCCGCTTGAATTGACTATATGAGTCGTTTGATTGCAAAATTTGGTGAAAGTGAGAAATCAAGCTTGAATTGTTAAAATTGAGGTATAATTGTCTTTCTTTTACTTGATATTATGAGTACTTGATGCAAATTGAATAATTGCATAATAATGTTTTGCCTGGTTTATGAGGATTTGGATTTCCAAAATCGCATGGTTTATTTCAATCCCATAACTTGTTTTTGATGAATATTTCCTATCACTTGAAAACAAGCAATGTTTCACAAGCACGAATATCTGATAAATGTGTTTTGTCGCATGATTCGGATACGTTTTAGTCATTTTAATGGCCAACAGCTGTGATCACAAGAGTTTTTTACACTTAAAAAAAAATTATTTTGAATTTCCATGGACTAATTGGTTAATATTTCATGACTTCTGCAGGGTTAACGATTCAGTTGACACTGGGGCAATTTTGTTTTGAGAGAAGTGATCTCCAATCCCGCAGAGGAAAGGTTTCAGTTACACTCTCCAATTTTCCAAAATCCATCAATTCTTGAAAAAAAAAAAAAGAAGAAAAGAAAAAACAAAAGAAAAAAAAGAGAAAAAAAAAAGAAAGAAAAAAAGAAAAAAGAGAAAAAGAAGAAAAAGAGAAGAAAAGTCATTGTTCCTATCAATCACTTACTTTTCAAATCAAGAAAATCAAAAATCAGAATTGCGCCATTTCTTCGAGTGCATCATTACTTGCATTTTACATTTATCTTGTTTGAACAACTTGTGTTTATTTTTCAAAGTCTGGCAATCCAGCATTTATATTTTTCATCTCTCCTATTTAGTCATTCAGGCTCGGGTCCAATCCCACTGAATAGTGTTTAATCATTCAGACTTGGGTCCAATCCCACTGAATAGTATGTCTAGTCATTCAGGCTCGGGTCCAATCCCACTGAATAGTGTTTTATCATTCAGGCTCGGGTCCAATCCCACTGAATAGTAGTCATTCAGGCTCGGGTCCAATCCCACTGAATAGTATGTTTAGTCATTCAGGCTTGGGTTCAATCCCACTGAATAGTATTTTAGTCATTCAGGCTTGGGTCCAATCCCGCTGAATAGTATGTCTAGTCATTCAGGCTTGGGTCCAATCCCACTGAATAGCATATTTGCATTTTCCCATCTAGTCATTCGGTTGGGTCCAATCCCGAATAGTCTAAATTTGGAAATTCAATTTAAATTTCGTTGGCTGTCTGATCCTTGCACCCCTTCTATCCCCTTCAATTTAAATTTCTGTTTGCTCTGACCCTATGCCAGGCACCTTCTATCCTTCCAATTTAAATTTATTGGTGGTCTGACCTCCCCGAGTACCCTTCTATCCTTCTTCAAATTTAAATTTCGTTGGTGAGTCTCAGGTACCTTCTATCCCCTTCTTCAATTTAAATTTCTGTTGGTGAGTCTCAGCCTCCGCCGGGCACCCTTCTATCTCCCATTCTTCAAATTTAAATTTCTGTTGGTGAGTCTCAGCCTCCGCCGGGTACCCTTCTATCTCCCGTTCTCGAATTTTACAAGATTCAGTATTCATTTCATTATAGTTCATTTGCTTGGAACTACGTTTGACCTGATTCTCATGTCGAGATACGTAGGCAACTCTACACGAGTTCGGTCACATTATGCATTTTAGCTTGAAAATTGGCAATTTAACATTCCTGTTGTTTACAATGGTTCAGATACAACCAGCAAACCGAAGTATTTGGTGTCACGTCTTGTCTAGAGTTTCTTTGAAACTTCGGACAAAGAAGTCAGAGACACCAAATTTTGACTATTTCTTTTGTTTTCTTATGTTTTATCTATTAATGTTTAGTTATTTATTTTTGAATTTTCTAATGCATTTTTCTCATTTTGTAGGTTTTTCTTAATAAAAAAAAAAGAAGAAAAGTCAAAAGCGGACGATTCAAGCGGATAAGTCCAGTAACCAGTCAGAACTTGATCGTTTAAAAAAATGACGCATGGATTCTTCCGTAACTGGATCATCCTTTTCCAGCTGTATTTTCCGATGCTTGAACGATAAGAAACCTATTTAAACATTCCCCAACTCGCCCCTAACCCCTAACAACTCATCTAACGTTCAAAATTAGCTCACCTCATCCCAAGAACATCAAAACCCTTAGTTCTAGGTTTGGTGGCTATAAATAGCCTAGATTAGGGTTTAACAAGTGGAGGTTGGAAATCTGAGGGAAAAAGAGGCAATTAGGAGAGCTTTGAGAGAGAAAAAAGCAGAAGAAAACGGCTGGGAATTGGAGAGAAAAAAGAAAAGAAAGAAGAAAGGGAAAAGCTAGGGTTTCATACTTAGGAAGATTATTCTTGGAATTTCTGGCCTCCTTCGCTTAGATTCAAGCTCCGATTCAGGTAACATCCTTCTACTTTATTTACCGCTTTTGATTCTAAAATTATCGAAATTTGGACCTTTTGGTGGAACCAAGGTCTTGAATAGTTTTTCTTTTAGTTTGTGATATTTGATGATGATTATCAGTTGTTATATGAGCCTGTTGTGTTTATAAAGCCTTGGTAAGGCTAGTAGATTTGTTTTTACGTTTAAAATTAGACGTTTGATGCTTCTGTGATGATGCTGTTGTGATTCTTGAGAAATTTCTGGAAAAATGTTCTTCACGTTTTGAAGATGTGAAGAAATGCGGACTACTTGTGCGGATGACTTCTCGTAACGGTCCGCGTTTCCTCTTGAATGTTTGAAGTTGTGAAGAAACGCGGACCTCTTGCGTGGATTCATTTCAGCCCGCTTTCGGTTTGAAAACTTGAAGATGTGAAGAAACGCTGGCTTGTTACGCAGCCGCGTAACAATCCTCGTTTCTAACCTGACAGTTCTTTTCCTTCCCCCTTCTTGTCCATTTGATGATGCTAATGCTTATGATTTGATCTTTGTGGGTTTAGCTTGTTTTGACATGATCTGAATGATGATGTTTGATGCTTTGAATGGACCCCCTTGCCTCTGAATGTTTCGTTTGTGTTGTTGTCTGAAAAACTGGAAGCAATCTTCCGATGTTTTGAAGATGGAAGAGACGCTGATTCTGTGCTGAGTCCGCTTTGTCGCGTTTCCCTCAACTTTGATTTTGCAATGCTTGGACTGTGCTCATCTCAGCTTTCGATCCGCGTAACTCCTCTGTTTTGTATTCTGATATTTCCTACTCTTTTATTCCGTAATCTTACTCTATTTCCTAGTATTATTTGTGTTGCTTGCGTAATCTGTTTAGATACCCTCTCTTTGTATTTTTGATTGATTTTCCTTTAAATTGGTACCTTGATCCCTTTTGGTGACATTGAGTCTTAAATAATCATTCCCATCATTTAAGGATTCAATTAAGGCCTCACATCAAGGGATGGTAACTTCTTTCCCCTATTATGTGCTTATTATGTGTTTTGCATGATTTTGCATGTTTTAAATTAAGTTTTCCTTTGCTTTTATTCATGTCTAGTCTTTATTTATGTTATTTAATTTTTGAGTAAATCATTTGGAGGCCTTGGATGCCAAGTTGTAATAGATAGGTTTAATTTGGCAAAAAGTGTATTTATTCTAGAAGATGTAATAGTTAGATTATTATTTCGAATTTTTCCCTTAGAATGTATTTAGGTTCCCCCCAATGTAATAATTAGGTTTTATATGCTTATTTTGCATGCTTGCATGATTATGTGTTTATTTGTTTTCCTAGGGCCTTGCATCTAGACATTATGCCTATGTGTTACGTGTCTATGTGTTTTATGTGTTTATTTGCTTTATTATCATGTCTACATGTTTATTGTGTAAATATATTGACGTCACCACACTAGTCCAACGCTAGTTGTGGCCTTCCCCTTCGATTTCTCACTAATCCAATGTTAGTGAGAACCTTTTGATGAGGGCTAGTCCAATGCTAGACCCTTAAACGCCGTTCATGCATTAGATACAAATTTCACACACTTTCCACTTTTAGAGTTTCTTTCCCATTTTGCACGTCACTATTCTCCCATCCCGTACGCGAAACATCTCATTTAGTTTTCTTTTTATTAGATTAGTGCATTTAAGGCATTACCCTTTGAAATAGGGAAAAGAGCGAGTACGGCTTCCTAGCCTTAGCACGCTTTTATTACCTTCTATGAAAAGGAAGAATTAAAGTCACGAATTTAGTTCCCCGCACCCATTATGTTGCATTATCCCTCTTTAGGACATACACGTGCATTATTTTAAAGGCTATCAAATTCATTCTTTAAAAATCAACTTTCTTCTTCATGTTTTAGCAATTCAAAGTTAAAAAGCCACTTTTCTTAAAATTGCATATTTTTGGAAATTCAAGTTCCTCTTTGCATTTAAAATTGATCCTTTCAAAAAAATCCGACTTCTTTTCTCTTGATACTTTATAAAAATTGCATTTTGAAAACCCTATTTTTTCGTTCATTCGAGTCTCATCATTTGCATTCTTCGTGACCTCCTCGAGGGATCAAAATTGGATGGCACAACTAATGTGATCAATTCCAATCACACCTCAAGGAGACATTTGCCCCTCTCGATCCAACATTAGGTTTAGGTTTTGCATCCATATAGACAACATCCAAATGTGATAAATTTTAAAGTTAGAGTTAGGAAATTTTCAACTAAATCTTACAACTAGCTTTGGCTAGGTTAGAAGGGTGCCTTAGAGACGAGTAACATCAAATCTTTGCCTTCCCTTCTTTCAACCGTGACCCCCGAACCTTTTTCTCTAGTTTTTCAAAGACCTGGAGTCGTCTAAAAAGGGTTTTCTTTGTTTTAATTAAATCTTTTGGGTGACTTGGTACACCTAAACTCCATACCAAGTGGCGACTCCAAATTTTTTCTAAAAAACCCTTTTCTAGACTTTTGTTTTTTTTGGGTCCAAACCGTCGCATTTTTGTAGTCCCATGACCCCTTTCCCTTTCGTTTTTCAAAAAATCAAATCTTTCCCTTTTCCACAACATTTTTGTAATCATCAAAAAATGGGGCGCGACAACAGTCATAGCTTAGGAGTTATAAGATTTTACCTGTGTGGTAGTGATGGATCTCTGTACCATGATTAGTAGTTAAGGTTCAATGATCCGTGAGTGAAGGGAATGTAAGATATTTTCTTAGAATATTTTTGGAAGAATTATAACCTATCCCTCTTCAACAAAGCCATTTCTTTTATTTACTTAACTCTTGGAAAATTTTTGATACTCCCTATTTAAACCTCATAATCAAGTTTTATTTGTCGCATGTGAAAATTAACTCAAAGATTTAACTCAAAGGTTTTCAAACTAACATTTTACTCCATCATCTTTCTAGAAAATGATACTTAAAGTTGATACAATTCTTGCCTCTGGAAACAACTTAAAAAAAATTTTAAGGAAGTATGTGATTTCATACCTTAAGTGAAATGTGAAGTAAAGGATTAATAGTAATAAATTGTGATTTAGGAATGGAAAGAAATGGTGCACAAGGGCTATCCCGGAGGCGACTTCGGCCTATTTTATTTCAGACGGGACCAGGAAAGCCATTTCGACAGTATGTCCTAGGATATAGGATGGACCGTAGATGTGATTGTTGGGAAACACATTCCTATCCTAACTGTGTAGTGCTAGCCATAGTACATGAGAGGTAAAGATTAAAAATTGCAAATGAAAGAGCCAATCTTCGAGTACAAGAATGGAGAGGTACTTCAAGGATGCAGAATGACCGAATCTGAGAGCTTGAGACTAGGGTAGTCGAAGAACAAGGGCAGATCAATGCACTTTGTGAACAATTGCAAGAGGCCAATAACCGCATCACCCAAATGGCAAGACAAATACAGGATAGAGCTGAGAGGGAAAATTTTGATGGTGAAAATCAAGACGCAAAGGATTTTAGTGCTGGAAATGAAGCTAATCCTATTGAGGAATTTGAATCTTTTAGTCTTGATATGAATTGATCTAGTGTTGATCTAGTGAAACCCTAAGTATTGTAAAAGGGGTAGTGGGATTAGAGCACTGGTTTGTTTGCTTTAGTATTTACTGTACTTTCGTTATTAACTTGTTTGAATTCTAGTTTGATGAACTTGAATTTAGCATGTATTGTAATTGACTTCAGCTTAAGACATGGTTTGATTAATTTCGGACTTGTGCTGGCCTGAAAAAAAAAAAAAAAAATGTTTGAGTTTGAGTTGTAATTGATTATTGTTGTTGTTTGTTTTCATAATTATCCTTATTTCATGCAAACAAAGATTGATCATGTAAACTTCAAAGTCTAGATTAACATCGGGGCGTTCATGTAGGCTGGGATAACCTTAGGCTCAAAGGAGAGGATAGAACTCTAGAAAGATTCCTAAGAATCAGTTTGGATTTTAATCTTACCTACAGATTTATTAGTGAAAATAGGATGATTGCCTTGGTTAAAATTTTGAATGAGGGTAAGTGTCATAGCATTTCTAAGAATTCCCCTAATTTGTTTAGATATCTTGACTAACTAATTTGAAGACAACCAAGATTAATGAATGAAGAGGTACCTTGCTTTGGAGTTAAAAGAACTTAGAGTTATATGAATGGGATTTAAATGGTGTTTGGACACTAATCTATATGATTATTAGGTATGTTTGACAGGTTGACGTTTGAAAACTAAGTGAATCAGGAAAATGAATAATTTGGAAGAGATGCAAAAGAAACATCCTGAGTTATTTGCAAAGCAAGGTGAGAATTTTGAGGAGGAAATTCTTCTAAGGGGGAGAGGGTGTGATAACCCAAAATTCTATATTAATTTCACATGTGTGCTTAGAGAATCTAATTACATGTTTACCGTAATTTATATAAGTACACTGGTATAAATCAAAATTTTTCATAATTGAGTAAGGACCTAATAGTTGTTAGAATAAAAATTATCAGGTAAAATTAGGAGTAATAAGAGTTAGATTGGTTAGATTAGAATTACATCCATTTCATGCAAGAGAGATTTGACAAGTATTACAAAATTTGCCATTTGTCAAGAATCATGTTAAAAGACAAACTTACCCCTCATTCTTTTCAAAAATAACCATGCAACCAACCTATTTTTTGTTAAAACCAAAAATTCAAGACAAAAACTCTCATTTTATTCTTGTCTTCCATTGAGATAGAGAGAGCTTGAGGAAAGAGAGTGAGGGCCGAAAGTTCAAGGAAGAAAGACTTCAAGATTTTGCTAGGAAATTTTTGCAAATCAACTTAGGAGGATTTCCACCTTACTCCACTTAAATTCCAGCTCCAATCTTCGTAGGAGAAAGGTAATATTCAACCAAGAAAACTCTTTTATTTCTATGAAAATCTAGTTTATTACTTTTACCTTTGTAACTTATGATTTCATGTTGAGTTGAGTTTTGAAATTTAAGTTTCCTTGGAAGGAAACCCTTGTTTGAGATGATGATTGTTGGAAATTTTGATTATAGGCTGGCCGGTTGGTTGTGAGGGCATGCATGTGATTTTTGGCTAAAAATTAGCTATGTATTTAAGCCATAAGACTTGTATTTTAGGTTATATATGATTGCATGTTAGGTTTTAGTTGTTTAACATGAGTTATGAAGAAAGAAAAGTTCATTTTTAAAACTGGAAAATTCCAGATTTTGACAACTTGTATGAGATGGTTTTAATATGGCTTGAAACTTGAGACTTTGATGATTTTCCTTCCAAGAAATCTAGTCTATATGACACTTTGCATGCTGAAGATAAGATATATGTGTGTGAGTGATATTTTGAGCAAGTGAAAAGGGATGAAATTTGATGAAAAATTGAATAATGCTTGCTGGAAATTTCCAGACTAAACCCGAGAAAAAGAAAGAGATATTATGTGTTTATTTCTTGGAAATTTGATGATGAATTGGTGAAGAATTTGCCTAAAATACTTCATAAACCTTTGAGCTCAACATGCATGAAGATTTCCTTGGAATTAAACTAGAAAAGGTTGACGATTTTGATGAAACTAAGGAATAGGACTACAAATCAGAGAGCATTTTCAGTCAACTTTCCAAATTTTCTGGCACTTGTAGAAAACAAATTAGTCTTTGAATTTTGGACCCCTAAAAGATCTTTAATCTAGTTTCAAACGCAATTGACGGTGCTTGATTTCAAATTTTCTACATTTAGTTATGGCCTTTTTCCTAAGACTACTTAAATACCCTGATCATTAACCCGACAGTTTCTAGTACTTTTGATATTGCGAATTTTGGTGATGAAAATGCATGAATCAGATTTCAATATCTGCATATAAAATATAGATCTATGTCTTAGTTTCAAAACAACATAAAATTCACCTCAATCCGATAAGTGTAGTCTCAGTTGTGATCAAAATACCAAAAGATGACAAAGCTGTCACCATTAGTTCTTCACCTTTGCATTTCCTTTCTTCACTTTTCTTTGTTCAATTCCTTTGAATTGGTTTAAAATAAATATTTTTCACTCCACCTTATATTTGAATTATTGACCTAACTGATACTTGGGCTCTTCCTTGATTTCCACTTCTAATTCGTTTTTGAACCTTGGCGATTCTTTTGAAAACTAACTTGGATAGACCTTAGTTTACATAAACTTAGGTTGGTTAGACTCTAATCTTTTTTTATTTTGGAAACCATAGATTTGTATATTTTGGTTTGTCTATTTTCTTAAGTTAAACTTTATTTTGATTATAAATTTGACTTCAGGGATCGATTTTGACCCAGAATATATATCCAGGATTCACGTGTAATCTTTTACTATAGGTGAGTGTCCAAGTGCATGTTAATTGTATTTGATTGGTTGTGAATGAACTTGCTTGGACTTGATATTTCTTGAGAAGGCAAAGCGTGTACTTTTTCACGCTTGCACTCCTTGGAGCAAATGAATGGTCATTGAACATGATTGATTGAAATTGCTTGAACCTGTGAACTTGAGCTTGCATTGTGTTGGTTGGAGCATTGACTTGCCAACTTAAATTTGAAATTGTCATGACTCGATTGATTGATTGCTATTGAGTGAGGGCTGCTCGGATCTAAGTGCTACGTTCATTAGGGCAGGAGGCACCTCTAGAGTCCATGCTAGCACCTAAATTGTGGGGACGCCCAAAACCCATTGGTAACCCATTCAACTCAGGCCAACTAGGGCTTGGCCGAGGGGTTTGGTGAGTCATGGGCTTTTGACTTGAAAGTCGATCGGAGAGTAATCTCGTCGACCACTTGTTTCGGTAAACTCAAATATTACCACCCTTGTTGGCGTACGTGTGACAGCCCCACCCCCCTCTAATGCGTACCAAAGGGGTTAGCGGACTGCCTGCCTGGCTCTCGTCAGGACTCAATCCATTAACACCCAAAATAACAATTTAAAGGTCTACAATCATCCAAAATTTAGCTTGAAGCAGTCTTCCATAGGGATAAGTACAGTTTCCAGTAATTATATGCAATTTCCAAACATAAGTAGTGATTACACAACTCAAGTCAAAATGTAAATCATTTTCTCAAGGCTAGAGTCCACACTTGAAAGGTCTAACCCAATCAACTTTGGTCCTCAAGTCCTGTTAAGAAAAATAAATACATGGAATGAGTTAAAAAGCCCAATGAGGCTCCCAAACAAATATACAGTTCATATTTTAGCAAATAATGCACATATAACAACTGTCGGGTAATCACAAAATTCAATTACAATCAATTAAGTACAATAACACAATCAATTAAAGGACTCCGAGTTTCTTGGTTAGGGAATTAGTGCTTATCTAGAGAATATATCAATTGCTCATTGAGAGGCATTTCATTCATTCTGCCTACCATCCTCCTTATCCCTCTGCAAAAATTTTAGAAAAACATCTTTGCATTGTTCACTCATTCATTTCATTGGCCATTTCTCCACCTGACTTTAGGGTAATACTCGAGTATACCAAACATTAACCTAGGGTTGTCAGCGTCCCGATCTAGTCCTTTACTAGCTCGGGTTGGCCGGTAACAAAGGTCAAGGGCCCATTTTAGCCGGTAAATATGACTTACAATCATGCACAAGTAATTCACATAAGGTAACATTATTTAGGGCGAGTGCGATAAAGTACACACTTGCCCCTTTCACAAATAGTTTTACATAATTGGCAAACTTCACATATATCAGTCAGGCAAATAGCATATTTGATATAAACAATAGGCAAACAATTAAACAGATAAGGGACCCTCACCTTCGGTAATCTAACTTTGGTCCGACTGTTTAGACATCCCTCCTAATATTTGGTCAGGTGCTGTGAGTAAGCAATTATTAGATATCTAGCTACTGTTGCTAACTTTTCTATTAAAGTGATTTTAACCAATTTAATATATTTTTGTTCGTTTAGTGAGCTAGTAGTGTTAATTAGTGGTTTTAAGTATTCAGGATGTGCATTTAGTAGTTTTATCATTTTTAGGTAACTTGGTCCTTAAGTGGTCTGGTTAGAGTTTAAGTGGTCACACGGTTGTTTTGGCTTATGGGTTGGTGATCTGGGTTGCTAACCGTCTTTAGGTTGGCTACAGGTTCGGTAATGTTTAACGGTTGAGGTTTAATGTTCTGCGCACTAAGGGTCATTCGAGGTTAACGGGTAAAGGCTATGGGGTAAGGTTGCCGGTCGTTTGGTATTTTGGAAGTGACAAGTGATCGTCTAATGGTCAGGGCTGGCTAACAGCTAAGGTCGGTATGTCGGGTATTTGGTTGGGTGTCGGCTAATGACCAAGGTTCGCACACCGTTAGCGGTCGGTATCCTGACTAGGTTAAGGTATAACGTCCTGTAGGTGTTCACTACTCAACGGGCAAAACTATGGTCATCCGTTAATGATTAAGGTTGGTCAAGGACTAGGATAACGGTCATTCTATTAACGGTTGGGTATTTTCGCTAATGGTCGGTATGCTATATGGTCTGTCATTCCGTTATCGGTTGGGCAATTTCGCTAACGGGTCTAGGCAATTCAGCTAACAAGTCTGGGCAATTCCACTAATGGGTCAGGTAGTTCCGCTAACGGGTCTAGGCAATTACACTAATAGATGGGCAGTGCCGCCAACGGGTCGGTATATGAGGGTTGGCAGTTCCGCTAACGGCCTAGGCAGTTCCGGATCGTACACCTGGTTTAGCAAATCTGCTAATGGCTTGAGCACCAGTTCAGTAATTCTGCTAACAGATTGTACAACGGTTCAGCAATTCCACTAACGGATAGCATGACAGCTTGGCAATTTCGTTAACGGATCGCACGACGACTCGGCAATTTCACTAACAGATCGCACGACTTAGCCTATTCGTCGCAGTTTCTTGTATGGGTCATAACTGGAGCTATACAAGTCCATTTTCTACTCACTTTATACTTTGGAAGCTAGGTTCAGAGTACTACAAATTCTCAGAAGACACCAGTTCAAATTCAATTCAAAAGGGGGCCAAATTTCACTCTCAACCTGCTGCAAGGGCAATTCACAGGTTTCACAGGTTCTGAAAATCAGGTCACTTTGTAGGGCTATTGTAGTTCGTAAGAAATGAATTAGGCTAAGTTTTTTTATACTGTTGGAAAGCTCTACAAGTCTAGTTTCAAATGCCAGAAATGGCACTCGATTCTGACTTTCCTACTTCAAGTTATAGGCATTTTCCCTAAGCTGGTTTTGCCATCCTGCTATGACTTGAACTTAGTGTTTTTGTCATGGTTCTGTCTTTCAATCCTTTAAACGTTTTTGTTTTCACTTGAGTTTGCTACACAACCATCTACACGCACAACTTAGCATACAGGACATGTTTTTAGTCAAGATTTCTGCAACAATCAATTGAAAATTAATCATACAAATCATGCTCAAAAGTTGGAATTTTTCCTAGGCATGCTTGACTAGCCATAGCATAGATTTTTAGCATATAAACTTGTAACTTGCTAGACATGTTAGGTGTATAATTGAGCCATGAATAAGGTAAATTATCAGCTCAAGTTACCTCTACCAAATGCATGAAAAATTTGGAAGAAATCACAAGTAAGGCCACGCAGAATCCAAGCAAGAATCAAGCTTTCCTTTCCTCAATTTCAAGCTGTTTTTTGTAGTAGTAGAAGTTTTGTTTTTGTGGGCTATTTGCTCTCAAGTTTTAGCCAAGGATATGGTGAGGAAACTAAGGTTCTAAGTATTGCAAAGTCTTAGGTATTTATAGCCAAAACCAAGCATGACCAAGCACAATTTTTTGCCAACTCAATAAACCAATTTCTTGACAAGTTTCAAGCAAGCCTTGTCATGCTTATGGAAAAATCTTCAAGAATTATCAAGGCAATTCAAGGCTATTCCAAGCTTATAATTTTGTTCAAGACATCAAGGAACAAGAGAAAATTTTCACTTTAAATTTCTATTTTTAGTAAAGGGTCGAATCGCAAAAAGTTAATTTATTTTTCAGCCCTCGAACTTCAAGTGGTTCTATACTTTGCTTCCCACATACTTTCTAGCACTTATTGTTAGATGTTAAACACCATTCTAGTAGTATAAATATATGTAGCAAGTGTCGAAATTTTACGCAAAAATTTCGCAGGTTACAATTAGGGTTTTGACCCAATTATAAATAAGAAAATGATTGTTTATTCATGCAAAACATGTAAGTACATGAACTAGAAATAGTTAGGGCATACGGGCGCTCACAGTATGGGCCCAGTAGGGGCTGAAACGGTGGATGGAGAATGGCATAAAGTGGTGATCTATGAAAATTGTTATTGCTTAGTTGACGGAGTGTCAACGATTGAAGTGATGTTCCAAGATCATTTGAAAGATCGGCTATGAAGTAGCTCTTGAGAGCTTCTATATCCTTTTAAATGTGTGTTTACTCCCGTCTTGAGTTATACTTGAACTTTATTGCTATCATACTGTTTTAAAGTACTTGGCACTTTTATTATCACACTTGCTTGCCTGGATGTTTTCTTGGTCTCATTGAGCTTACGCTCACCCCATTAAGTTTGTTATTCCTTAAGAGGAGCTTGAAGTGAAGAGTTTGGTGGCACTAGTCTTGATCAAGCCTTGTCCAAGTATTTTGTATCATTTAAGCTACTTTTGAATGTAAGGAAATACTTGGAATGTATTTAAAGTACTTTGGTTAGTAGATGAAATACTATACCCAAATAGTGAAATTTGGTATATTAAGCATTTCTTGATTTTGATTGTCTCATTTATATTTCAAGTTTTCTAATGAGTCCCGACGAGAGTTAGGTAGGCGGTCCGCCAAACCCTCTGATTCGCCTTAAGGGAGGTGGGGCCGTCACACATTGGATAAAATAAAGAACATACTCAAAATACCTGGTGTTTTGACATCTATGCTTTGCATGTGGCAAAAGTTAGAAGAGTTGTCTTTGCATTCCAGCATAAGGGATTCATCTTCAGATTGTTCAAAGCAGCATATGATTGTATAGAGCTCTTGAAGGTCAGTGTATTTTGACTTTCCTGGTCTAAGTTGGGTTATAAGTGTCTTTGATTTCAGTGCTTCAGGAACTCCAAATAGTGGTAATTCTAGATTCTAAGAATACGACAAGCACTTTATCAGAACACATAATCATGTATAAAAAGAGAAACAAAGATAAAAGTTGCATATACTTGATGAGGTATAACCTAATCTAAGTACTCCATTACTTGTAGAGCAGTGAATGTCAATAGTTTTTCAACTTCTCCACCAAAGATAGAAGTAATAATAGTACCAATATTATCAGATAAGTCAACGTCAAATTGACACCTAAATAGAAGTGTTTAATAAAATCAAAGGAAATATGTTTAGTACATAGTAAAATAGTGTAGTGTATTAGAGATGTTCAAGTGAAGAGCATGTGATAGCACAAACCTTAGTTCAGCTGCTTGCTTTTCATCGCAATGGTTGCATGTGAACACAACTCCTTATAAAGTTGCTATTAAATGGTAGCATTTTTTGCATGCCATGTACTAGTATCTTTGGACAATATGCTGAAAGGAAATGCTTATTTTTGTCCACGCAAACTGGTCATGTTGGAATATAAGTTTGAGCAAATGATCAATTTCAAAAACAAGCACAGGAACTATATATTTAGATTATAAGTGAGCATAGATTAATGATGGAAAAGGGAATACAACAGGTGATTTTTAACCTTTAATGTTGGTTGAAGATCAATAATTTTTGCGAGCTGCTGTTGGTTGGCTTTGTATAATGTTTGAGGGCTGAATTTGTTAAAGGATTTGGCCGTGATAATCTCCTTAAAAGCTTTGTTGTTCCTTGAAGCCCTGTAAATTTTGTTAGTCAAGATGAGCATAAAAATTACTTTAGGTAATTGAGAGTTTATAGTGTCAGGGCTATAATAGGAATGAATGAAAAATACCAAATTTCAGCTGTTTTGCTTCTTTTGTTGGTGGATTAACCAGAACCACAAAATTAGCCCTTGTAGATAGAGACAAACCTATAATTAAGGTAAATTGATGTAACAATTAATTCCCCGCCAGCTTGTCATCTATATACTCATGTCTAATGTGACAGACACTAATGGCTACGGAAGTTTACTGCCAACTGATACCACTTTCAATCTCTTACAGACAATAACTGGGTAGCTAGTAAGCTTGCCTATGATTTCACGGCCCTCTTTCTCAATAAAATTATTCCATATTGCCAAAATAGCAGGCTACATTCTATTTTCCTCTAGACAAATGCAAATTTTATTAGTTCAATGAAACATTGAACTGCATATTGAGGATTAGAAATTAAGTATCTAAACTCACTCTTCATTGATTATAACAAACATTTGAAGTGTCGAGTCAGCAAAATCCTTCTTTACACGTTTAATTGGGAAAAAAAATCAACCACTACTCCCATGACATCTGTCATTTAACACATAGTTAAGCATGTTCACTTTCCCTGAATGAAGTCAGGAAAATAGAGATAAGATTGTTATTTGAATGCTCACCAATAGTTTCATCCTTGAGGTGAATGAACCGTGGAAATTTTGTAAAGGTTGTAAACTCACAATCAACATTGTATAGAGCACGGTTATTAGAAACCTCCTGAATAACTGTCTGAGAGCCAATGACCCACTGCTTATCAATACCATCAATCTGAAATGCTTTCGGAGTAGGCCTAACTTTAGCATTTGAAATGAGGTAAGTTTTTGTCCACTTCAAGCTTTGAACTCATGATTTCAATATCATAGTTAAATAAAATCCCAAGAACTCTAGTCTCTAAAAAAAAAGGAGGAATCATAGTGATCATTGCCTGTATAAAAAAACTAGAAATGAAGGACTTATTTAAGAACAACCTTCAGTGTAAAAGACCAACGTGAGAATTAGCAAATATTATTTTTCTATATCTGGTTGGAGTCTTTTTTCCCTGACCAGGTTGCATCATCTCTTGAAGAGAGACCTTTGCAGTCCATAGCTTCATGTCAATACATATTTTAGAAATGAGCAGGACTATTTTCATGCCACAAGGTAGATAAAAATATTCGTGAAGTTGAAAATACAGATATGAAAGAAGAACATTGGTCTAATGCCCGAATAAAAGAAAAGCATTGTTAAAGCAAATAATTAAACACCTGTTTCTAAAGCTAAGTTACTATTTTGACAATTATAAAATTTCCTGAAAAACAATATTTTTTGTTCTGTGTTCTTTCTGAATATCATTGAATGTAGCTGGGACAATGAGCACCTTAACTACATTATTAGTTTTAGCTCGTGACAATGCAATATACAACTGCCCGTGGGAGAATATAGGCTCTCGAAGATACACACCAACATAATCTAGTGTTTGTCCTTGAGACTTGTTTATAGTCATGGCAAAGCAAAGTCTAACAGATAATTGCATTCTTTTAAATGGAATTCTATTCTTTTCTTTATCTGAAGCCTGGAGTTGAATTTTCAGAAGCAGAACAGATTTGCCTTTATGCTGACTAGTGGCAATCTCTGCAGTGATTGTGTTTTGGCCAAGGTGTCTACACATGAGACGAGTACCATTACAGAAGCCTTCGATTAGATTGAGATTTTGCAAAAGGATTACAGGACAATTGACTTTCAAAACCAAAACATGAGGTGGGAGGCCTTTTGGATTCAAAGAATTGAGGAAGTCCTCACAGTCTGCTTGCCATCTTTCATCAATTGTTTTGCTTGAGCTTGTGTAAACAACAGGTTCCTTAGGGAATTTATTAATGATTAAGTCATTTTAAATCATCAAGTGAACTATTCTTAGGACACAAAAAGCACTTATTGATCATTTGATACAGATCTATGGAATATAGTTGCAAATATGAATAGACAGAGGCAATTAACCTATTAATGAGGTGTTTTGTTAGGATATACATCTAAAACACAGCGTAAGGGTTGAGCGAATTAGTATATATATGTAGGCACTGATAGCTACAGATAAGTGAAGGAGTTTAGAAATACTAAATTGTCGAAGAGGTACTGGGCCTGCATCAACCTGTTAAGCGAAACATCCATTGTTTCATATGGAATAACCAAGTCTCTTGATAGCAGAATCTTGCCATTCTTGTCAATAGGTTCAGTCCCTTCTCCCACTCTCAGTAAAAACTATGCATACGATGGATCTAACTGTGCACGCATATTTTGAGTTAATTTTATCTCATGCAATTGATCCCATAAAGGTGAACTAACGAGGCTTGCAACAATTAGTACATCTCTCGGTCCATGATCTATTATAGGTAACGTTTGGTATAGAATTCACCACCAAAAACAACAACCTTACCACCAAATGGCTGGTCATAGTCCATTATATCTTTCAGCAATGCATCAAAAGCTTTAGTAGTTTTTCTCTTTGCCATTGATGCCTTATCCCATATTATTAACTTGGCTATCAAAATGAGCTTTGCAATTGAGCTCTGCTTGCTTAGTTTGCAACACTTCTCTACAGAAAGATCTAATAGTATTTTGAATCTAGAATGGGTAGTACGGCCTCCAGGTAAGATTGAAGCAGCAATTTTGGACATAGCAACAGCCATGGCTATATGATTTTGAGACCTGAGAGAAGCAAGCAATGCCCGATATACTAACATTTTTCCTATTCCTCCTAGGCAATCTATGAAAAATCCTTGTCCTTGACCAGAGAAAATCTTATGCATAACTATGTCACAGGCAATCTTCTATTCGGTGTTCAGCCTCTCAACCATTAGTATATCCTCTTCTTTGCATTGAATGTTATGTTCAGTATTCTCCTGGTTAGCCTTTCGTGATGGCTAACCTTAAATGTCTCAGGGACCAAATGGTAGTCATTAACACTTTTCCCCATAAGTTCCAAGGGTTTGTTAAGATCTGCAAGGACTTTAATTCTGATTTCTTCATTGCTGTGATTATATGTTTGCTGGTTCTACAGGAAATCACTAGAGAAATTAGATTCATACTTTACCCATAATAGTTTAGGATTATCTCGCGAACAAAAAGCCAACAGTACAGCAAATAACTGCCTCAAAGATGAAGGCATTTGGAAAGAAACTAGCTATTAGAGAGTATCATCTATGTAGGTATCAGATTGAAGCAAGCCTAACGCTGCTACAGCTTCTCTATAAGAAGAGTAAACTATACCATTGACAGTCAGTAAATCCTCAAATGGAATAGGTCCACGGACATGAGGAAAAAGGAGCCTGAGGCAATACCTTTCATCTTCAATAGGGCTGGCAGTAACTATTCTTCCTATAGCCTTTCCTAGTGCTCTTTTAGACCAGATTTTTTTTTTTAGGACACCAAACAAAGAATCCAACAAAATCTTTATGCAAACATTTCAGATTCTGAGCTTTTGTGTTTGTTCTATTCATTTCAAAAAACTCCGTTAACATGGTTCGAGAAAGATCAACATTCTTTAATAGATTGGAAAGGTCCGTATCTTTATCAAAAGAAATTAGATGCTATTTTGAAAAATGAAGCTGAAGATTATAGGCGTATGATTCATTTGGTTTGAAGAAAACCAAAAATAAGCTGAGAGCTTCGTGGATGTGATACCCATCTTCCTGACTTAAAGTTTTTAATCTCATCAATCTCAGCAGATGAATCCCCAGAGATAAATCATTGCCTTTGTATACATATTTATACAAGTGCTTGACAAGCTTGACAGTTGAACAAATTTCCACATTAAGATGGCAGTCAAACAACGCAAGTAAATAGGGGTTGTAGGGAATAATCCACCGATTATCCAACCAATGCCTATGGACTTTAATTTTATGGCCATCGTCCCTTCCCCTATAATGTGCATAACTATCTTCTGTATGAATCGTATGGTCTATGAATTCTTTAGGAAAGTGATTTTTACAAACTCCATTTCTCATGCAAGGACTCTTTTTATTAATTGCTCCACAAGAACCATGTAACATATGCTTGATCACACAATTATATAAATGAGGAAACTTCACTGCGTTTGGTATTTCAGTAGAGACAATGCGATCATAAGCATCTAAGTTAAGTGGCCTATATTCGGGTTTCAATATTAAGAGAAAATGAGCATGGAGTAAACCACTTTTCTGAAACTCAACTACATAGACACATGTAGCACCCTTTCCAAAAAATTTCGGTTAGCAATTCAGATTTCAACATCTCTAATTTTGCTCTAAAAGTCCTAAAAAGCAAGTTTGGCCTATCATGTTGTTTCTCACCATACTTTAGATTATCTTTTATCTCTTTCCACTATCGATTGCATGTTATGGTAAGAAATATATCAAATTTACTGTATTTTTGAGCTAAAGCTGTAGCATCCAAATGCCTCCTACACATATCTTTAGAGCCGCCAATGAATGAAGCTAGGAGATAAACCTTGCATCCAAATATCAGATGCCTTAGTTTCTCCCATCAACAAGGAATCCATAACTCCTTGTAAAATCTCAAGCGAGATGTCTCAATCTTTATGTATACATCGACGACAAATTGCTGTAGGAGCCAGCCTGTATGCAGCAACATAGGCCTATCATTGTCCCTAATTTGGAGCTTATAACAATAATACTCCCTAGATGAGATCAAGCTTTCCTTCTCCTTTTTACCATTTTTAGCAACTATTAAAAACAAAAAATCTTAATATTATAACTAAATTGATGCTTAGCAAGAAGATTAAGATATTAGGAAAAAAGAAACACTAATAAGCTATGATTTATAAAATAGGAACTTGCCCTTTTTTTTCTAGATTAACCAATGACCGGCATCCCAATAGAATCAGGATCTATTGCAAGATTAGAATCAGCGTGCATACTTTCCTTTTGTTAGGTAGAGAATTGCACTTGATTCCATGGTGCCAGCCAAGCTCACCTTGTAGGAAGAGAAGGAGGTACTGCAATGAATCATAACAAGCAAAATAATGCTTGATTTGATGACTTATGTTAGAACTAGTATAGACCTGAATTTGAGCACTCCGATCAAGAGTTTGGTCATCAGATTCAGTCCAAATTGCCGCTACTTGCGAGGTAGAAGGAAGATTATATAATCTTTGATCTAGATTTGGATTAGAATTGAGGATAGTGGGTTTGTTTGGATAGAGAGTATTTGAAATAATAATTTGAAATAAAACACTGTAGCACTTTTTTGATGTGATGTGTGTGAGATAAAAAGGTGGTTGGAAAATGTGTTGATGATGCAAGCAAGTAAATTTTGGGTAAATTTTGGGAGAATTCTCCTATCCAAACAAACCAAGTATGATTTTCAATATCTGGAACATCTCTAAGGCCTTTAAAGAATTTGGCATATGGATTGGCACGAAGGACATTCATCCAAAGCCTGACAATACTTTCCTTTAGCTTAGATGAACCATCAAGCCTTGTTGATAACTCCTCCTTTGTATCATAGAAGTACATTTGTACTCCAGTAGGTCGATCACCAGAGGAACTAAACCATCAAGAAAGTGGTATATTTGGCCCCTGAACACGAAAGGTATAAATACCTTCTGTGTTCTTTGTTAGTTCCCTATCATACGTAGCACCAAGAGTACTCAATCCAAATGAATTGTTATAAGTGCAAAAAAATTTCCTGAATTGAGCACTTTCTTCAACAACATTTGTAAACAATTTGACAAGATCATACGGCATTGTAGGAATCACAAGGGACACTTCCCTTCCAGAATAGCGAAAGTTAGGAGGCTCTAAATGGAATCATTTAGCAGAGCAATAATCACAGTCTGGAGCCTCAGGAAGAACCAATGGCTTTTTTGGTATACAATCCAGTCGAGAGGGCCTAGCTGAATTGTTAACCTTTCTCAATTTTCCTGAGGACGTAATGCCTGTTCTTATTATAGTAGATAAACTGAGAAGATTGTATAGCCTAACCATAGATATAAAACAAAAAATAGGCTAGAGGTTTCAGCAGCAGACTTGCGCTCTGATATGGAGGACTTGATCTATCGCGAAACTTGGTGTTCACAAGAACTTGATGGAGAGAATTAGACATAGATGATGACTCAGAAGGATCAAGATGTACATAGAAAGAGCTGTCTCCTGATGAAGATGAATAGGACAATTTGACAAGTTGAACAACGAAGATATTAGACCATTTTTGATAGCACATATGAAAAATGAAGAAATCACACAGGCAATACAGCTGATGATTGTTAGGGGCTAGTTTTTTAATGATTGAAATTACAATGTGTGACAGCCCCACCTCCCCCTAAGGCGAACCAAAGGGATCGGCGGACCGCCTGCCCAACTCTCGCCGGGACTCACTACAGATCCTCAATCATATTACAGACCTCAAATAATGACAATGCAAGATCTTCAAATATTAATTACATTTCCAACTAATCCAAATACACCAAAAGTCCAACTGTCCAATATTACAAATAGTACAAGAGATAATCTGACTAGTCACACTAAGAAAGATCACTTCCTGCTTTCCTTTATCTCGAGCCCTATGGAGGGAAAATAAAATATTTTGGGGTGAACTAGAAGCTCGGTGAATGTTCAGTGAAAACAAGAAAATTCACGTTTTATCAAATTCATGAACATTTGAATCAAATAGCATTTTGTAAAACATTTGAATCTTTAAAATAATACGTGTAAGTCGAGAGCATGGTCACACATTCACATTGAAAATATTTAAGAATCTTTTCATTTTAAAAGATACAGGAAACAATAATTCCTTAAACATTCATTCCATAAACACTTAAATTAACAATCAATAATGCAGCAAACAATAATTCAATAAACATTTAATTCAAATATTGAAAGGATACGGGTGCTCACTTGGAGCTATTTCCACCTTATAACTTCCAATAAACAATCCCCTACATTTTTCCACCTTATAACCTCCGAACTCCCACCTTATGACCTCCAAAACAATAAATAATCCCCTATCTTGATCTCACCTTATGTCCTCCAAAACAATAAACAATCCCCTCATTTAACATTGAACATTGGATATAGTACTCAAGGCCTTTCAGTGAAGAGTTTTGAGCTTTGCACTTAACATTGGTAAGTCATTACTCAGGGCTGTCTGGCTGATCCGATCTCGATGGCGGGTCTAGGATAAGCTTTTGGCCTACCGACCTCAATGATGGCGGATCAAGGATAGGGTTCCAGCGAAGAGTGAGCTTAATTCAGCCAATGCGATAAAGTACACATCAGCCTACAAACATGCACATTTAACAAGCAATCATGCACGAACAACTTTCTGCGTCAAGCAAGTCACATAGTCGAGCAAGTTTTCACTTAGAAATCATTTTGTGAAGCTCATTTCATTTAAAATCATCTCAATAGTTAATCAGATGAAATCATGTTTGGAAATGACTTTAGTAATAAACATGAGTTTGGAAATGATTTTATTTGTAAACATGAGTTTGAAAATCGAGTTTAGAACACAAGTTTGGTAAGTTTAGAAATCAAGACTAAAATCAAATTGATAATGATCCGATTTTAAAATCAAGTTTGGCAACCATCCTTAGAAATCAGGTCATGAAAATCATTTCATTTGTAAATATGAATCAAATATTTCCTTTGAAAATCAAGTTTAAATCACTCACAATGCTCACAAATCATTTCACTTGAAACAATGGAAACCATCTCTTGTAAGAACAAGAATAAACCTTTTCAACCGTAAAGAGATTGGAGCACTCACTAACTATTGATATCACATTCATTTAGCACCCAAGCAACAATTCACACTTCGATTAATCAGCTTAAAAGCACTTATAAATTATTTCAAAAGTAAATCACATTGTTATACTTGTAAACCAATGCAAGTCAATAGTAATTTAGTAGTAAAACGTTTCACAAGTGATTTCCTTGAAACAGTAGTAACACAAAAATGTCATAAGGGAACATTCCTTTAAAACAAGTTAGAACAAAATAGTAGTAAAATTGTCAATTGAAAAGGGTTTGGAACACTCACCAAGTTTCACACTCGTCCACATAAATCACCATTCACCATTTAATCTTCATGGCACATTCAAGTCCTGGGATCAAGTAAAATAACAAGACTTTCACAAATTCCAATCCATAAGAAACGAGAAACTTTAGCTTAAAATCCTCAATTAACATGTCCAACTTTAACCTCTAAACCATAGTTCCAAATCCACAAGACCTTGGCTCAAATTAAGGGAAACGACCACAAGCATACTAGGGCATGGTTCAGGTGTCATGTGGAGTAAAAATGTTATCTTGAACCAAGAAAAGTATTTGAACCAAACCAAAATGAAGGAATGAGTATAAAAGAGAAACATCAACTTTGGCAGTTTTGACGCCTCTCGGTATTTTGATCAAAACTAGAGCTACGCTTATCGGATTGAGTTGAATTTTACACCATTTCGAAGCTAAGACATAGCTATACAATTTTTATGAAGCCATCGAAATTCACTTCATGCATTTTCGTAGTCAAAAATGGCAATTACAGAGACTTAAGAAAACTATCGGGTTATGTCAGGAAAGCAGGAGCAGTTTTGGGAGAAAATCCATAACTCAATGTAGAAATATCGAAATAGAGTGCCGTAGTAGCGTTTACAACTAGATTCATAGAGCTTTCAATGGTATAAAAAACAGACTCTAGTTCATTGCCAATTGATACCAGAAAATCTGACAAGTTGGCTGAAACCTGAGACTGTCGGGTAAAATAGGGAGCAGAGCAGTCAGGGTATTTTGATATTTATCAGGCTACAGTGTCTGATTGATCTAAAATTTTATCAGTAGATATTTAACTCAGTTACCTACAATGTTTATGTTTTGAGAAAGAGCTGGTTTGGACTCTAACATGGTCAAATTTGCAGAGGAACTGGACACAAAAATCTGGAGCTTAAGTTCAAACAGTTTGTGTGCACTTCAAGTCCTCTTCCTAAACGAATTCACCAAGTAATTCTAACCATCCAAAATCTGTCCTCAGCTATCCTAACCCATTCTAAACATCAACCACAAGCTATACTACAAGATTCAAGGGTTGTGCAAGCTAGGTTACCTCTAAAACCTTTAAGAAACAAAGCTGAAAATGGAAGTAGAAGAGCAGCCAGCAGTCATCTTGTCCTTCGTCCCTCTCTTGGCTGCCTTTTCATCCCAAGATGGAACAAAGCCCTTCAACGATTCCTCAAACTTTCCTTAGGTCACCATGGAAGAATACCCCTCAAGTTCCTCTCACTTCCCCCCCCCCCCAAACTAGAGTTGGAATTGACACAAGAAAGTAACCAAGTGATGCTCCCTCCAAGAATTCCTTTGCAAGATTGAAGATGAAGTAGTTGCCCCAATTGTTTTTCTTTCACCTCTTCCTCTCTCAAACCGCCAAGGGAATTCAAAGAAGAAGAAAATTGTGCTAAAATGGAAGTTTAGTTGGTTTTAAAGAGAATTAGTCTTGGTCTTTGTCAAACTTGGTCAAATGTTGTCTTGGTCAAATTTGTGGTGCAAATTGTAACAAGTAATTAAGTTCCAAACCAAGTATTTCTAGAATAATCTCATGCAAATTATTTTCCAATCCTTTTAATGAAATCTTGACCAAAATTACTATTCCATAATTTAAATATTTCAAGAAACACACTTGACCATTTTCTTGCAAACATGAGAAAAAGTAATAAAACTTATAAACTTGTGATAAAACTTGTAAATGATTTCCAAATTATTAAAACTTAAATAAAATCCAAAGTAGAAAAATGTGAATAAATATTTTGAATTTTTTTTATTTGGACTCTCACACAATGGATCGATCAAAGGATTGAAGAGAGTAAATTGGAGAAAAAAGGATAAGCTTAGCCAATAACAAAGATCAAACCAATCATATACCTGAATCCTTGTGAGCATGAGGATCAACTGATTGAGATTGCAACTGGCTAGTTATAGCATTAAAGGTAACAACTAACTCATCATTAATCAAAGGAATTTGGTTTTACAAGTCAGACATATGAACCTGACAAGTATCAAAAGTACCACTTCTGTTGTCACTAATAGCAGTGCAATTAGATGGTGCATTGGTATCGGGTGTATCTTCTAGTGCTATACTATTGTTATCATCCCTGGTATGTCTACATTCAGATGGAATACCAACTCCAGGGAAAAAAATACCAGTTTCAACACATCTTATTCCAGACCTTTTTATGCATTTCCTAGGTCTATTTGTAGCTTTGTCCTGCTCACTGCATTAGAAGGAAAAGTAGAAGAAGAAGGAAGGAATCTTTTCTTTTTGGCATAGGCATTCCTTCGCTGTTCAAGAAATTCATCTTTTTGTTGCTGAGACATCTCAGCATAGCACTGACAGTGCCTAGCATTTATAGATTCTTTGATATCAACTATAACGGAAGCGGCCAATGTTTTGGAGTAAGAAACTGCATGCTCCTTTGCATTGGCCACAGCAAAAGCAACTGAACCTATAGCAAGAGATGCACGAGGCATAATAGGAGCAAACGCAGCTTCCAGAGATCACTCTCTTTTCTTCCTAGAAGCTTCCAGAGAACACTCTCTTTTCTTCCTAGAAGCATATGCAGCCCTCCTCCATTTCAAAAGATCAACATAATGTTGATGGCGCCTAGAATTTCTATTCATATAGTTGCCAAGGGTAGCTAAGCGAGAAGCAAAATTTACAAGGGAAAAAGAAAGTCAGAACAATTAACCAAAAATAACAATCAAATGTAGTACAATGTGTAAAAAATCTAAATGATCTATGAAGGCTCACAGAACAAAATTACCACCTCCTCAAAAGTAACTGTAAATGTATAAAGCACTAAAAAGTAAAAGGATGAGCATGTTAAGAGGGAGGAAAAAAAAGATAAGAAGTTAGCCAGATGGAGGTAACTAAAGGCAAGACATAGTAACAGTGGAAAAACCAGGGAAAGGGCTGAGAGGGAAAGAGTGAAGATCCAAACTGATTGAGAATAGAAATAGAAAGAAGAGCACTAACAAATAGTGACGGTATCACAGAGTAAAGATCTAGGTTGATCAAGCATGGAAATAGAAAGAAGTCTGATGGCATATAGCCAGCAACTATGTCTAGTAATTGTAAATAGAAGGAAGAGAATAAAGAACAGCAAAGGTACACAATCACAAGCACAATAATAATATCTCTGTGAGAATAATTATAGATGTACAATGAAACGGGCTATAAAAGGACAGAGAATGGCAAATAAAATTCCAAGAAATGACAGCAATGAAGAGTGAAACTTGGAAGAGGAAATAGCCAACTGGACCAAAACAATTAAAGCCAAGTCTTGCAAAGAAAAGGATATGACCAATAGAAAATGTTTAGCAACTGTAACCGATAAACATTTAGCAAAAAAGATTGAAGGACGACAAATAATAAAGAAAAAAAGAGAAAATTGTTAGAGATGACAAACAACCAACATTTTATTTTTGATGACTATTAGCTAGGAATGATAGCCAGTAACCATAATAAAGAAAGAAAGAACAAGAAACAGTAGCAAGGCTATGTCACCACTTGTGAAAAACAATATCTAACAAAAAAAAAGGATAAAAGAAGAAAAAAAACAAGAAACAACAGTAATGCCACATCACTACTTATGAAAAATAATTTCTATCAAAAAAGTGATAAAATAAAAAAAGTAAATTGGGAAAACAAAATATTAGACAGTAAGTGGACAAAAGGAGGATAGAGCAGAACCAACAACATATAGAACAAGAAACCTAACAAAAAAAAAGATAAAGAGCATCACCAACCATGCCAAAAAAAATCCGAAACAGGAGAAAAAATAGACTAAAAAAGAACAATGGAAAAAAGAGGTGGAAAAACTAAATATGCAGTAAGAGGGGAAAAAAATACAAACCTTATAGGCAGATAAAAGATGAGATAAGTGACTAAAACAAAGCAGAAAGAAAATGAGTCAAAGAGGCAAACACACCAGAAACAGTGGCAACCACCAAGAACCAAAAACGAGGCAACATTGCGGGGGCCAAAAAAGCAAGAAAAGAGGGCAACGATTCATTAAAGGGAAGAAACATAGAAATAATTTTTAAAAAAAAGCTTTTCTCAATGCAAACAACACAAAGGAACCAAATAGAAAGTCAAATGGAAACAAATTAACTGAAGTTTTGAATATAGACAAATGAGTTACCACATCCATGGAAGAATAATATTGCAGCAACACAATGAAGCAATGCATGCAAAGAACAACAGAAGAGCAAAACCACAGCTCTTGGAATTAGAGAATAAAGAAAGAGAATGACAAAACGGTTGAAAAGAAAGAGCAAAAAAATTACCTGCTAAGTACAACAAAAGACAAAAAAGATGTAACAAGTATGGAGAAATGAAGCCCAAAAAGTATCATAGAGCAATGAGAATGTCAGCATGATCTGCGTCATTAAAGATAGATATCTGCATAGCATTGGGAAAATGGCTATGGAAGTAAGTTAGCTGTCAAAAGCACGAACGAACACAACCTTTCTCTGCAAAATTACACGAATGACCAAGTTCTGATGGGTTAAACACTGTAGAAAATGGCCAAGGGCAGGGAAAACAGACGATATATTGCTGACAAAATAGTAATTTTCTCCTCAACAAATCAGCAAAGTGCGGATAAAGTAGGGACAAATCAACAAAAATCTTGACATAACTAATGCAAGCTGCTATAAAGTGCAAACAAGGAACTGTCGGTCATTTAGATTGTCCAGCATTTTCACCACAACCCAGGAAAGAAGAAAAGAAAGAGCCTAGCTACTGGACATTTTCTTCCAAGAGAGGGGGAAGAAAGAGTAGAGGGGAAAGAATAGAAAAAATGACACGTGTGCAACTGGATGCTCACCAAACAATTTTTTTCTATCTTAAGACATATACAAGATAACATTGTTAGATATACATAAGTGATGAATATATAAAGAATATAAGAGGGAACAATACATAGGAAGGAATAATTAATTATCGCTAATTCTGCAAATTGTCCTTCTTTTTCATTAATCACAATTGATACCATTAATTATGACTCTACTACATACCGTTTGTTAACATATTTATAAGCAAATATAAAAAAAGACACCATTAATTATGACTCTACTACATATCGTTTGTTAACATATTTATAAGCAAATATAAAAAAAGACAGTACATAGGAAGGAATAATCCTTTATTTTTAATTTTACAAATTGCTGAACATCTATACCCCAAGTGAAGAAAAAAGGAAAACAAAAATGCTAGTAATTTTTACTTATCAGATAAAAAATTTCTTGAGCATCTATACCTTGATCAAAGAGAAAAAAAATAGCAAAAGAATTGGAATTCACACTTATTAGAAAAAGATTTTTTCAAGCATCTATACCCTGACCAAAGAGGGAAAAAAATAGTGACAGAACCGGACCTTTTTTTAGCATATAACAAAACTATACCACATAATTTTTGTTAACACAATTTTGTATGTAACAATAATATTCTTTGCATGTTACATATATAAGGAAATATAAAAAAGACAATATACAGGAACGAATAACTCTTTTTTATATTCACCAGATAAAAAATTTCTTAAGGATCTATACCTTGGTCAAAGAGGAAAAAAAATAGTGAAAGAATTGGAATTTACACTTACTAAATAATAATAATAAGAATAATTTTTTCAAGCATCTATACCCTAACCAAATAGTGAAAAAAAATAGCGATAGAATTGGACATTCTTTTAGCATATAGCAAAACTATATAACAAAATTTTTGTTAACACAATTTTGTATGTAACAATAATGTTTTTTCTGCTTAGGAACGAATAAGCCAAAGAAATATAAAAAAGACAATACATAGGAATGAATAACTCTCTATTACTATTTCTACAAATTAGCCAACATTTATACCCCAAGAAAATAAAAATAGGAAAAGAAAGATCCCAGCAATTTATTTTATTAAATAATAAAATTTTTTCAAACATTTATACCTTGACCAAAGGGGAAAAAAAGCGCAAAACTCAAAGAACTCGATCTCATTCTTGCACTTATTAAATTTTTTTATATACCCCGGCCAAAGAGGGAAGAAAAATGAAGGAACAAATAAATGTCTATTACTATTTTTGCAAATTGCCCAACAATCTATTCTATAAAATAATAAAAAAAATTTCTCAAACATTTATACCTCAACAAAAGAGGAAAAAAAAAAGCGGTAGAACTCGGCAACTGATCTTCTTATCACACCTATTAATAATTTTTTCTTTATACCTCAACCAAAGAGGGAAAAAAATGGACAACAATCTATTACCATTTTTGCAAATTGGCCAACATTTATACCCCAAGAAAATAAAAAAGGAAAAGGAAGACCCTAGCAATCTACTTTATTAAATAATAAAAATTTCTCAAACATTTATACCTTGACGAAGAAGAAAAAAAGAAGCGGCAAAACTCAGCAACTAATCTTGTTCTTGCACTTATTAATTTTTTTTATACCTTGACCAAAAAGGGAAGAGGGAAAAAAAATGGAGGAACGAATAACTCTCTATTACTATTTCTGCAAATTGCCCAATATTTATACCCCAAAAAAAAGGAAAAGGAAGATCCCAGTAGTCTAGTTTATTAAATAATAAAAAAATTTCTCAAATATTGATACCTTGACCAAAGAGGGAAAAAACCGGACAACAAACAACAACTCGATGAAAGACCAAGAACTACCAAAGATGACAACAAAAGACCAACCACAATACAATAAACAATAGACAGACTACAAAAAACGATCAGACAACCAAGGACTACCAAGGACTATCAAAGACTACCAAATCTCCTTCTTGCTTTTATCTATATTCTAGTGATGATAAGTTAAAATTTGAATAATATAAAAGCTAATAGTTGTGTTAAATCCCACTCATTTAACCCATTATAAAAATGAAAATTAAAGTTCTAGGAGTCAGGAAGCCCACTCACTTGCTCATGATTACAAAATTAAAGCTGTAGGAGCCAAAAATCCCACATTCAGGCAGGGGTGGAGGAGTCAAGAGGCCGAATTCAGGAGTTAAGAGCATAGTTGTTAGGATCTCGATCCGAATCATGGGATAATCATGGTTTTGAATTTCAATCCGATTTTGATACGATCCTACCATTTAAAGATATTATGATAAAAATTTTAATAATTTGATCATAACTTTGTATAAATAATTTAGAATGCTATTTGTTGCGTTAGAAATTAGATTCAAAGAACTTTAAATCCACATAATTATCTTATGCTAATTCCTTACCTATAAAAATTAGTGAATCTTTAAAAATTGATATTTAATTATTTCATTAATAAATACTTAAATGAAATATATATATATATATATATATATATATATATATATATAGATATACACACACATGTATATATAAAGTCAATTTTTGTAGCTACCATATCCAGTAATTGCATATGGATTCAAAATAAGAAAAAATATTTTTAATTTAATCAAATTCATTTACAATATGGCACATATAGTTTCAAAATTTTTATTTAATTTTTAGACTACTCCAAATACTTTTGATAATACAATTTTTGTGAGGACCCGAAAATTTTATTTCTATTTGACCTGTTTATTTAATTAATTATTTAATTTCTCTGAATATTTGTTTAATTGTTTTAAATCATTTTAATTGCATTTACACCATACATTACCTCATTTTATTTTAAAAACTATTTTTAAACATCAATTTGATTTTTCTGTCACTTAATTGTGAAAAATGAAAAAAAAGGCACGTTTTTCGAGACAAACATTCGGACTGAGAGTGACGTACGTTCGGAGAATAAGAATGATCATTCGTAGATTAAGAAAAGCTAATTGAGGGATTAGAAGTGAGTGATTAGGATTAAACTCCAATTGGAGTATTTTGGGCCACCAATTTAAGTTTGACTTTTGGCACCATTAAGTAATACTTTATGTCATCTCTTCCTTTTCTCATTTTACTTCATCAAAGCACTCAAAACTCTCTCTTTCCCCTCTTGTTCCAACCAACCAGTCCTTCCCCTTTTTCTCTTCATTTCATCTTCATTAATCAACCACAAATCTCCATTGTTGCAACTAAAGAATGCTTGAAGGATTTGCTAGTTATTTCTTGGTGAAGCTTTGGACTACCTTGGAGAGAGAGAGACAACCGGTTGTGGGGATTGATGATTGAGGGTTTTGTGTGCTAATCCATCCTCCATTTACTAAACTCCTTGATTGAGTTGAGGTAATCTAGTTTCTTCAAATCTTTCCCTTTGATTTCATCTTGTAGCTCTAAGCTTTGTATCTTCTTGATATTGTTCTTATTGTTATTTGGGTTGTTGAGTGGGCTCTATGAATTCCCACAATTGTTGATGGTTGGTTGTTATGATATATACATATGTGATGGAGTGATTGTGATGAGTTTGGGAGTTGGAAACTAGGAAGAAAATGTGAAGCTTGAATTTGGAAAAAATTTTGTAGCTGCTGCCGGCTGTCTTGCTTCTGTTTTGGCAGCTTTAAATTCAAGTTTTGTGGTTTTAAGTTGATGATAAACACTTGTTATAGGTTGGGCTAGGTGTGTAGTAAATCTCCCTTGCAAATATTTTCAATTGGCTAAGTAAAAATGTGGTGCAAGAAGGAATCAAAATCTGGAAAAAATTCCATTGTTGCTGCTGCCCTGTTTTGGTCGCATCAATCATAGTCTTCCCGTGTGAAATTTTAGCTAAATTTTCGTAAAGATGTAGCTCATGTACTGAGGTGTATGTTTGCAAAATTTGGTATTTTTCCAGTACCGTTTCATTGCTCAAATGATATCTCAAATCTGCCTCTTCAATCTGGAAAATCTTCCCCAGCTTTGAGCACTGTTTGAGTTCATTTCGGTTTGACATTCATTTGCTTGAATTTATGGCTGAAATTTGGTGTGAACCTATCCTATATATGTTAGTTTTTGTGTGCCAAATTTGGTAATTTTTGGACTTGAATTCATCACTCAAACAATGTTTGGAAAACTGCCTTGTAACTTCGCATCCCCAGAAATTTCAGATTTTCGAACTGCCCTTGTTTGAACTGCTGTCATTTCATGCTCGGGTGTCAGAATTTAGTTCCGTCAGCGGTTGTTGAAACTCCTTATGTATTACTATATTTTGTATGAATTTCGGAGGTTAAATAATTTTCTGTAATTTTTGGCGGATTTTCAAAATACCCTGGATGTCCAGCCTGATAAGCCCTGTCTCTTTACTGTAGCAGGCTGTTTAACGAAAATCTGGATTAATTTCGTCCATAATTTTAATTAGGTGTCTTCTACAAAGTTTTAGAACATTCAAAGAGGTTTCCAATGGTACCAAGTGTGTAAAATTTGGACTTATATAACTCAAGTTGTGATTTTTCAAAGATTTCTGCTCAAGTAGTAACTTATAGAACTTGATTTTCTTGAACGAGTTTTGGTTGATAAACTAGGAACTTATTTTCATCACTTCTTAAATATTTTAGGAGGTGGTGCTGAATTACAAAGTGATCCAAACTTGAGCTCCGAGAACCTTGATTGATCGCGTGAATAGCTCTCACTTATTCTCAACAATTGGTGAGTGTCCAAGTGCATGTTTACTTGCTTTAAATGATGTTAATAAATTGAAAGCATGCTTGTGTTCCTCGGTGAGCGTGTACTTTATCGCGCTCACATTTTTGAATTGTCTCAAATGATGTAGCGCCCCACTAATTCTGGCAACCCCGAGAACACACCAGCCTAGCTCACGCCAGGACTCAATCGATCAGTTTAGACAACTCAAATATTTCTAAATGCAACTATATGGTTCAAACTAAAATTCAACATCAACCATCTAGGATACACAATTCCTAGGTAATGTTAACCAAAAGGATTTCAAGATCATTAGTCTTAATAAGGGTAAGGTTACAATCAACAAAATCCAACAACCTCACGAATCCTCTGCTCGAGTCAAACCTGGAATCCTGGGAGGGAAAAAATATATGGGGTGAGCTTCACAAGCCCAATGAGAATCCCAACACATAACAATTATCACATTTGTAAAGCATGCTTTCATTTAATCGACCATATAAGGAAAAATTTTCACAACAGCATTTTCCTTCAAGAATTTCATGAAACATTGAATTTCAATATCACATTGGAAAGCATCAATAACATTCATTGTGGAAGGATACATTGCTTCCATGTTGTTCAATAGCACTTCTTTGACTGCTTCCCAATCTCCAACCCCTTACACCGACTTCGGGCCCGACATCCAACATTCATTGGGTGGTGTACACTCGAGGTAACCTTTCATTTCATTCCCAGGGTCCGTCGACGTACCCGACCAAGCTCTAATTGCCGACTCGGAATAGGCCGACTCGCCTCTGGAGTTTGGGATCCTGGCCGAGCCAATTGCGGCACATTTGCAAAGGCTTATCACTCATGCACATTTAACAGGCACATACACAATTATGGTATTTCTAAATCATTTGTAAAATGAGAGGGTCAGTGCGATAAGTACACACACGATCTCCTCCTTTTGATCAATGGTTTTGAATAATTCAACCAAGGCATCATATACTATTCAACATTAACACGTTAATTGGCAAATAACACTTAGTAATTACGTGCTTCAATCAACGAGTAACATTTAACAACAAATACAATTCCAACATGGCACATTTTAATAAAACATTTAACAACAATTTGGAACCCTCACCTTAACTAGGGCAAGGTTGTGTCGAAGGTTTCGATGTCAACGTCCTCGACTTGGTCACCGATCGAGGTAAATATAATTTAACTTTTAATTATTAAAATCAATTTTGACCAATTCACTTCGTTATAAATAAGAAAGTAGTTTTTATATAACTAACGAGTAATTATTATAGCATTACGATATGAACCTTGGTAATTGAAGTTCAAAAGATATATATATTTTAGGTCAAAACACGTAAGTATGAAAACTTGGAAATTCGAGGATTTGAAATAGGTTTGAAGAAAATAAACTATCTTTAAAGATTTCAATAATGGAAGGTATTAAGATGGAAAAATTGGTAGGTTTTGAGGTCGTTTGTTGTCGAAAGATATTTTTCGTGAGGTTCTTTTTAGAAGATTACGACTTTGAAATTTGCTCGCTTGGGTCTTGTGTGGGTACAATTCCTTTCTGAGATTTTAAACGAGTCAAGTTTTGGAAAAATAAAGTTTGTTTGAACAGTAATTTCTCATCGAGGGTTTTAAAAGTTTGCATGAGAAACCCTAAGGTTCATGATTTGATACAAATTAAGTTGGAAATCTTGTTTGGGAATTTGTACAGTTTCATAATAATAGGAAACGAAATTTTCTTTCAGAAAACATTAAAACTCGTTTTGGTTCAAAATCTAACAAACTTGCCCTTTAAAATTTGAACTCAATTCCAGAATTTTTTTTTTCAAGTTGGATTTTCAGCGATTTTCATTTGCTTGCTATGACGTCTAGAAAATGAACTATGGCGCGTACGATATACCAAATCGAAGCCCTATGAGTCTAGTTTTGAATGCTGTTGACGGCACACGATTTGGACTTATGAACTGTGAGATATGAGCATTCTTTTATGGACTGTTTTGTCAACTGATTTTCTGGAAAATTGCTAGTTTTGCACTATTTGCAAAATTCCAATTTAAAGCAACGTGGTTAAGGTTCATTTTAATTTCCAGCATACCAATCAAGTTTATTAACACTTAATACATCCATTTAAGAACTCAAGAGCTCAGGCACATGATTTAAAATCTGAACAAAACTTCAACTAACAATGTCTCAAGTTTGGAAGCCACCATGACCGGTTCTCTTCTCCTTATTTTCTTTCCTATTGTAAAAATCAGTTTCCACTCAAAAATCAAGTTTGACGTCATTACATATTCAGTTTAAAACTGGCCGTGAATGATTCATGCAAAGAAAATAGAGACAAATAAGTTTTAAGGAGAATGCAAGGTTCAAGCTTGGTCTAGTTAAAGTATTCAGTCCATGAAAGCTTCAACCAAGTCTAACCGGTCAAAATAAACACATGCATGAACTAATTTCCACTAACTCTAACAAGAACAGATTCGGATAGAAATAGGGAAGAGCTCTTCAGCCCTCAAACGTTAGTCACAGCAAGGATTTAAGGGATTTTTAAACAATAACAAGCACAAGAAAATTCCAACCTCATTAACTTATCATGCATGAAGTAAATGAAATGAAACCATCATCATGAAGCTTCGGGAAGCTTAAAGGAAAACAAGAGCAGTGATCTACATTAGTTAACCAGATTTCCAGAAAATATATAAAGATATAAATGTGTCAAGGCAAGACTTCAAGTCAACCGGTGCATGCATGTTCATTTTATTTTCCAAGATGGCATTTTCTTAAGAGAAGAAACGGTTGCTAGAAGTTTAGGAGCATATAAAAGGATCCATACCCACAACCAGCTTCAAAAAGGCGGAAGAGCAAGTGATGTTGGTTGAGCAGCTTTGGTTTTCAGCTACAAGAAGTGAAACAAGCTAAGGATGGAAAAATGCTAAGCTGCCAAGGAAATTTTTCAAGAAGTAAATGGTGTTTTACCTTTTCTTGCTCAAGAAACGGATGATATGAAGGTAGCCTTGTTCCTCCCCAGATTTCCAGCCTTGTTCTAGCAACTTGCAACCAAGGTTTACTCTTGGTGCAAGGTTGAATCGGTCAAGAAAATGGGGCAAGAAATGGAGGATGGAATGGGGAGCTCTCGGTTGAGAGCTTTGAGGGAAAATGGCTGAAGTGAAATGTGAGTGAGGAGTGAATTGGATTGGATTGAGGGGGTTTAAAGCTGATGGGATTCGGATGGCATTGAAAGGAGAAAATTTCAGACTTGCCTTGCTCAAGTGAGCATAGGGTGGCTGGAATAAAATGCCAAATGGCAACAAGACTTTCTTTTATTGGACTTGAGGGGAGGTGATCATCATTAACCTTGGCTAAGGTGATCTGAATTTTCTTGCTCCAATTCAAGGAGCTGCCGGTTGAGATTAAGGCTCAATGGCTGGCGACAATTGGCAGTCATGAAGAGGTGGAAGTGGGCGGTTGGTTTTCTTGCTGAAATGGTGAAACTATGTCCGAATTTGTGAAGCTATGTCCGAATTTGTGAAGCTATGTCCGAATTTATGAAGCTATGTCCGAATTCATTTGAATGATTTTTAGCTAAATCCAAATTCGTTTTAAGAAGATTTAAATGAAAACAATTGATGAGGGAAAGATGGTTAAACTTCGTATAAATGATGGTAGTGATTTCAAAGAAATTTATTTAGGATTTTTTTTTTTCGTGATTAAGCACATGCTCAAGCAAAAATTTATAAGAACTACTCATGAAAATTTCTAAACAAGCTTTAGGTTAAACTCACGGCCCTCACAACCTCCCCTACTTAAGAAAATTTCGTCCTCGAAATTATTACCTTTGGGCATTTGAAGTTCTGGGTATTTCTGGTTCATCTCTTCTTCTAGTTCCCATGTTGCTTCTCTATACCGTGATGTCTCCAAAGAACTTTTACCAAGGGAATCTGCTTTCTCCTTAACACCTTAACCTTTCTATCGAGAATCTTCAAGGGTTTTTCTTGGTAAGTCAATGATTCATCTAGGTCGATCTCCAGGGTTGGTAGGACATGAGATGGGTCCTTATGGTATTTCCTCAACCAAGATACGTGAAAAACATTGTGGACTCGAGCTAGGCTTGTAGGTAATTCTAGCTGATACGCTACCTTTCCAATCATTTGTGAGATTCTAAAGGGACCTATATATTTGGGCCTAAGTTTCTGCCCTTTTCCAAATTTGAGACTTCCTCTTAACGGCGTGACTCTCAAGAAAACTTCGTCCCCAACTTGAAATTCTAAATCCTTTCTTCTGTTGTCGGTGTAGCTTTTCTGGTGACTCTGAGCTACTTGTATCCTTTGACGGATCAGTTTAACCTTCTCATAGGCCGCTTCGATCCATGGTATCCTTTCAGCACCCAAAATCTTGCGTTCTCCCACTTCATCCCAGTATACTGGTGATCTACACTTTCTCCCGTATAACGCTTCATATGGGGCCATCTGAATGGAAGAATGGTAGCTGTTGTTATAAGCAAATTCCACTAAGGTCAAGTGTTGATCCCAACTACCTCCGAAATCCATGATACATGCCCTCAACATGTCTTCTAGGGTTTGTATGGTCCTTTCAGATTGTCCATCTGTTTGAGGGTGATAAGCTGTACTGAGATTTAACTTGGTTCCCAAGGCACTTTGAATCTGCTGCCATAGTCTGGAAATAAAACGAGGATCTCTGTCTGACACTATACTCACTGGCACTCCATGAAGCCTAACAATTTCATCCAAATAAATCTGGGCCAGTTTCTCCATCTGATATTTCATATTAACTGGTAGGAAATGGGCTGATTTCGTCAACCGATCCACTATCACCCAAATAGCATCATGACCTCGACGGGTATGGGGTAATCCAGTGACAAAATCCATGGTAATCTGGTCTCATTTCCACTCTGGTACCTCTAATGATTGTAACAATCCTGAAGGTCTCTGATATTCAGATTTAACTTGTTGACACGTTAGACAGGAGTGTACAAACTGAGCTATGTCCCTTTTCATATTATTCCACCAGAAAAATTTCTTTACATCCTGATACATCTTGTTTCTTCCAGGGTGGATAGTATATTTTGACTTATGTGCATCAACCATAATTTCTCTCTTGATTCATCCTCATCAGGCACTACCAATCGGTTTTGATATCTCAAGATCCCATCACTCCCCAAATTGAAATTAGGCAACTTCCCTTCTTTCACTTTATTTACCCAATTCTGTACAAGGGAATTCTTGCTTTGAGTCTCTTTAATCCGCTCAGTTATGGAGGAACTTAAGGTCACACTTCCCAAGATCACTTTCTGCTGCATTAACCGTGGGTTCCAAGTACTGACCTCTTCTAACATTTTCCATTCCTTAACCATTAATCCAGAAATCTGAACTTTTCTGCTTAAGGCATCTGCGACCTTATTAGCCTTTCCTGGTTGATACTTAATGGTACATTCATAATCTTCTGGGAATTCCATCCATCGGCGTTGTCTCAAATTCAGTTCTTTTTAGGAAAACAAGTACTTAAGACTTTGATGATCGGTGTAAACCTCAAAAACCACACCATATAAATAGTGTCTCCATTTCTTCAAGGCGAACACTATGGCTGCCAATTCAAGATCATGGGTGGGATAATTCTGTTCATGTGGCTTCAGTTTCCTTGAGGCGTAAGCCACTACTTTACCCTCTTGCATTAAAACACATCTCAGTCCTTCCTTAGATGCATCAGTATAAACTGTAAAACTCTCCTTCTCATTTGGCAATGTCAACACAGGGGCTTTAGTCAGTCGACTCTTAAGCTCTTGAAAGCTATTCTCGCATTTTGAATCCCAAACGAAACGACTGTTCTTTCTAGTCAAATTGGTCAAAGGGCCAGAAAGTTTGGAAAAATCCTGAATGAACCTTTGGTAATATCCAGCCAACCCTAGGAAACTACGGACTTCCGTTGGATTCTCAGGCTGCTTCCAATCTACCACCGCTTTAACCTTAGCTGGATCCACAACGATTCCTTTTTCAGAGATCACATGACCTAAGAAAGATACTTCTCTCAGCCAAAATTTGCTTTTGCTAAATTTAGCATACAGCTTGTGCTCCTTCAAAGTCTGCAAAACTAATCTCAGATGTCGTTCATGATCTTCCTTGGACTTTGAATAAATTAAGATGTCATCTATGAAAATTACCACAAATTGGTCTAGGTAAGGCTTAAAAACCCTATGCATTAAATCCATAAATGCCGCCGGGGCATTAGTTAGTCCAAATGGCATGACCAGAAACTCATAATGCCCATATCGAGAATTAAAGGCAGTTTTTGGAACGTCTTCCTTTCTAATCCTCAATTGATAATAACCTTGTCTAAGGTCAATATTAGAAAACACTACTACCCCTTGCAGTTGGTCAAATAATTCATCAATGTGGGGCAATGGATATTTATTCTTAACAGTGACTTCATTTAATCCTCGATAATCAATACAAAGTCTCAATCCTCCATCTTTCTTCTTCACAAATAATCACGGGGCTCCCCAGACTCACTTGGCTTTATAAATCCCTTTTTTAACAAATCTTGCAGTTGTAACCTCAGCTCCTTCAATTCAGCGGGTGCCATTCGATAGGAAGTCTTGGAAATAGGGTTTGCTCCAGGTGTGAGTTCAATCTTAAATTCAACATCTCGGTTAGGAGGTAAGGACTCTAATTCCTCAGGAAATACTTCTGGAAACTCACTCCCTATCGGTACATCCTCTAATTTCAATTTATCTTCCTGAGGGTTTATTAAGAAAGCTAAATATCCCCGAGCTCCCTTACTCAACATTTTTCGAGCTTGGAATCCCGAAACAAGTGTGGTAGAGGCTAATCCTTGTCGAGCATCAAATCTTAAGGTAGGTTCCCCTGGAATGTGAAATTCAACCACCTTCATTTTACAATCCAACTGTGCATGAAGTCGGGCTAGACTATCCATTCCCGAATAATATCATATCCCTTAATGGGCAAGGCAATTGGGTCTCCGCTAGGATTTTCCTCTCACCTACCCACAATTCCACGGTTCCTATAGACCTCATTCGCAATTAAACAAGAATTTTTCACTGGAGTTTGCACGATTAGGTCATAAGACAAAAGAGTAGGCTTGACATCCACACCACATAAGAATTTAGGGTTGACAAAAGAGTGACTAGCACCTGGGTCAATTAAAATCTTAGCCAATCTGTGAAAGAGGGAAATAGTACCTTCTACCACCCCAACTGGGTCTGGTATCTCCTGATCGTTAAGGGAATAAATCCGGCCTGACACCCTGGGCCGATTGCCTCTGTCAGTTGAGGGTTTTGGGTTTGGGCGTCCTTGCGCTTGTTACCCTGATTCTTGAGTCCGACGGGCAGGGCAATTGTTGATCACGTGTTCCGTGCTTCCACATACTAGGCATTTCCCCGCCTTCCTCCAACAGTCATTTTCATGGTGGTTTGCCTTACCACAGTACCCACAAGATTGGCGAGTTGATGGAGGTTGTCTTGCTTGGGACGGGCTACCCCTTTTGCCCCGTCCTTGGCCTATGACCACTCGATCTCCTCCGGATCCTCTTCCAGCTTTTGGGGGCGGTTGACTTAGTTGACCCCCTCCTGTTTTCCCAAGACTATGGTTTGATGGGGCTGATCGTTTCCTGTTCTGAAAGGCCTTGACTTGAGCCTTAGTACTTTCTACCCTTATAACTTTCTCTAGGGCATCAGTGAATGTAGGTGTATGGGCAGTTGCTAAGGCTTCCTGAATTTCTACATTGAGGCCTTGGATGAAACGGCGCACCCTACGGGGCTCAGTAGCAATCAATTCTGGTGCAAATTTGGATAATCGAGTAAACTGAGCCTCATACTCGGCCACACTTAAAGCTCCCTGACTCAACCGTATGAACTCATCTTCTCTCTTCTCCTAAACCATAGGGGGAAGATACCTTTCATTAAATTTCCTGGTGAAATTAACCCACGTCCACGGGGTTTGATTCCTAGCCCATTTTTCCCTTATTACGTTCCACCACTCCCGTGCTGCACCTTCAAACTGGAAAACGGCAAAAGTCACTTGCCGAACTTCCGTGTACCCTAGGGTCCCAAAAATGTTCACCATGGTTTCCAGCCACTATTCTGCTATGTCTGGATTGGGTCCTCCGACAAACTTAGGTGGAGAGAATCTCTGAAACCTCTCTAATGCTCTATCATCTCCTAACTCTGGTCCCCGTTGGTCAGCCCTAGGTCCCTGGTCCTGACGGTCCATCACCCGTTCCAACAAATTCGTCATCCTGTTTAGGGCTTCTGCTATAGGGTCCCTCGGCTCTTGACCTTGCTCTCGATTAAGGTGGGCAGTAGATGCCTCACCTTCCCCTTGGCCTTGAGCCTGCCTACGCGGTCTTCCTCTTCCTCTACCCCTTCCGTCCATTTCCTTTATCTATGAACACATTTATCTATAAGTAATTATAAAGAAATAAAAGAAGGCATTTGCAACATAGTAAAACACCAAATAGCTCACGTTAATCATAAAACATCATACATCAAATTCTTACACAACATAACATGATGATCATAACATCCATGAAATAAAACACAACATCAGTCTAATACAATCATCCAATCAAAAGGAAAAGGGACCTCATTGGGAATTCAATCTCAACCCTAACTCATGGGGAGGTAGGAAAATCAGGGTCCTCAGAGGGATCACTAAGGGGGCTATAAGTAGGGGAAGCCTCCCTATCTCCCTGATAATCAATATCCTCAATGTGTCCTGAAGACACCTGTCCAACGCTAGAGCTCTCACCGCCCTGGCCCTCAGAATGTATCTCTACAATATCCTCAATCATGGCCTCACAATTGGCCATGATACCGCGATCTTCAGCGGCGGTGTCGGAGAACAAAACGATCGGCTACACCCTCGAGCTCTTGAATCCTAGCATGTAACCTCTCGTTTTCATCCCTTAAATCCTCAATCTCAATATTTGCCCTCTCAACCGTGCGGGCTAAAGTCTTCCTCTCCCGACCACGCAAACACCACATGGTTGGGATATGCATAGTCCCTCGAGCACCTACAAGGGTTAGCCCTCGGCGGGGCTCCGAAAGGGTAGGGCCTCCCACTCAAGTGATGCTCGCACCTTAGGCATGGGCCCCCTAGGTGGGGCAGAACCTCCACTAGCTCCACGTCCAGCCATAACCTACAACCACAACCAATCTAGTAAGCTGCTTATATAATTTATAACCACGGTATTACTTCTACCTTTCCAAAATTAGGGCCCTATAACCTGCAAATTTCTAACCTAAACTCATACCACTAAATGTAGCCCCCACGACTCTAGGCGAAACCACGAGAACAGCGACCACCGCCTAGCTCATGACTCAATCGATCAGTTTAGACAACTCAAATATTTCTAAATGCAGCTATATGGTTCAAACTAAAATTCAACATCAACCATCTAGGATACACAATTCCTAGGTAATGTTAACCAAAAGGATTTCAAGATCATTAGTCTTAATAAGGGTAAGGTTACAATCAACAAAATCCAACAACCTCTCAATCCTGCTTTCGAGTCAAACGGAATCTGGGAGGAAAAAATATATGGGGTGAGCTTCACAAGCCCAATGAGAATCCCAACACATAACAATTATCACATTAAGTAAAGCATGCTTTCATTTAATCGACCATATAAGGAAAAATTTTCACAACAGCATTTTCTTTCAAGAATTTCATGAAACATTGAATTTCAATATCACATTGGAAAGCATCAATAACATTCATTGTGGAAGGATACATTGCTTCCATGTTGTTCAATAGCACTTCTTTGGCTTCCCAATCTCAACCCTTACACCGACTTGACATCCAACATTCATTGGGTGGTGTACACTCGAGGTAACCTTTCATTTCATTCCCCAGGGTCCGTCGACGTACCCGACCAAGCCCTAATTGCCGACTCGGAATAGGCCGACTCGCCTCTGGAGTTTGGGATCCTGGCCGAGCCAATTGCGGCACATTCACAAAGGCTTATCACTCATGCACATTTAACAGGCACATACACAATTATGGTATTTCTAAATCATTTGTAAAATGAGAGGGTCAGTGCGATAAGTACACACACGATCTCCTCCTTTTGATCAATGGTTTTGAATAATTCAACCAAGGCATCATATACTATTCAACATTAACACGTTAATTGGCAAATAACACTTCGTAATTACGTGCTTCAATCAACGAGTAACATTTAACAACAAATACAATTCAACATATGGCACATTTTAATAAAACATTTAACAACAATTTGGAACCCTCACCTTAACTAGGGCAAGGTTGTGTCGAAGGTTTCGATGTCAACGTCCTCGACTTGGTCACCGGCCGATCCTGAGGTAAATATAATTTAACTTTTAATTATTAAAATCAATTTTGACCAATTCACTTCTGTTATAAATAAGAAAGTAGTTTTATATAACTAATGAGTAATTATTATAGCATTACGGCGATATGAACCTTGGTAATTGAAGTTCTGAAAAGATATATATATTTTAGGTCAAAACACGTAAGTATGAAAACTTGGAAATTCCGAGGATTTGAAATAGGTTTGAAGAAAATAAACTATCTTTTAAAGATTTCAATAATGGAAGGTATTAAGATGGAAAAATTGCGGTAGGGTTTTGAGGTCGTTTGTTGTCGAAAGATATTTTTCGTGAGGTTCTTTTTAGAAGATTACGACTTTGAAATTTGCTCGTTTGGGTCTTGTGTGGGTACAATTCCTTTGAGATTTTAAGCGAGTCAAGTTTTGGAAAAAATCAAGTTTGTTTGAACAGTAATTTCTGATCGAGGGTTTTTAAAAGTTTGCATGAGAAACCCTAAGGTTCATGGTTTGATACATATTAAGTTGGAAATCTTGTTTGGGAATTTGTACAGTTTCATAATAATAGGAAAACGAAATTTTCTTTCAGAAAACATTAAAACTCATTTTGGTTCAAAATCCAACAAACTTGTCCTTTAAAATTTGAACTCAATTCCAGAATTTTTTTTTTCAAGTTGGATTTTCAGCGATTTTCATTTGCTTGCTATGACGTCTAGAAAATGAACTACGGCGCGTACGATATACCAAATCGAAGCCCTATGAGTCTAGTTTTGAATGCTGTTGACGGCACACGATTTGGACTTATGAACTGTGAGATATGAGCATTCTGTTATGGACTGTTTTGTCAACTGATTTTCTGGAAAATTGCTAGTTTTGCACTATTTGCAAAATTCCAATTTAAAGCAACGTGGTTAAGGTTCATTTTAATTTCCAGCATACCAATCAAGTTTATTAACACTTAATACATCCATTTAAGAACTCAAGAGCTCAGGCACATGATTTAAAATTTGAACAAAACTTCAACTAACAATGTCTCAAGTTTGGAAGCCACCATGACCGGTTCTCTTCTCCTTATTTTCTTTCCTATTGTAAAAATCAGTTTCCCCTCAAAAATCAAGTTTGACGTCATTACATATTCAGTTTAAAACTGGCCGTGAATGATTCATGCAAAGAAAATAGAGACAAATAAGTTTTAAGGAGAATGCAAGGTTCAAGCTTGGTCTAGTTAAAGTATTTAGTCCACGAAAGCTTCAACCAAGTCTAACCGGTCAAAATAAACACATGCATGAACTAATTTCCACTAACTCTAACAAGAACAGATTCGGATAGAAATAGGGAAGAGCTCTTCAGCCCTCAAGCGTTAGTCACAGCAAGGATTTAAGGGATTTTTAAACAATAACAAGCACAAGAAAATTCCAACCTCATTAACTTATCATGCATGAAGTAAATGAAATGAAACCATCATCATGAAGCTTCGGGAAGCTTAAAGGAAAACAAGAGCAGTGATCTACATTAGTTAACCAGATTTCCAGAAAATATATAAAGATATAAATGTGTCAAGGCAAGACTTCAAGTCAACCGGTGCATGCATGTTCATTTTATTTTCCAAGATGGCATTTTCTTAAGAAAAGAAACGGTTGCTAGAAGTTTAAGAGCATATAAAAGGATCCATACCCACAACCAGCTTCAAAAAGGGGAAGAGCAAGTGATGTTGGTTGAGCGAACTGGTTTTCAGCTACAAGAAGTGAAACAAGCTAAGGATGGAAAAATGCTAAGCTGCCAAGGAAATTTTCAAGAAGTAAATGGTGTTTTACCTTTTCTTGCTCAAGAAACGGATGATATGAAGGTAGCCTTGTTCCTCCCCAGATTTCCAGCCTTGTTCTAGCAACTTGCAACCAAGGTTTACTCTTGGTGCAAGGTTGAATCGGTCAAGAAAATGGGGCAAGAAATGGAGGATGGAATGGGGAGCTCTTGGTTGAGAGCTTTGAGGGAAAATGGCTAAGTGAAATGTGAGAGTGAGGAGTGGATTGGATTGAGGGGTTTAAAGCTGATGGGATTCGGATGGCATTGAAAGGAGAAAATTTCAGACTTGCCTTGCTCAAGTGAGCATAGGGTGGTTGGAATAAAATGCCAAATGGCAACAAGACTTTCTTTTATTGGACTTGAGGGGAGGTGATCATCATTAACCTTGGCTAAGGTGATCTGAATTTTCTTGCTCCAATTCAAGGAGCTGCCGGTTGAGATTAAGGCTCAATGGCTGGTTAAGCTGCCCAAATTTTTGCCAAGAATCGACAATTGGCAGTCATGAAGAGGTGGAAGTGGGCGGTTGGTTTTCTTGCTGAAATGGTGAAACTATGTCCGAATTTGTGAAGCTATGTCCGAATTTGTGAAGCTATGTCTGAATTTATGAAGCTATGTCCGAATTCATTTGAATGATTTTTAGCTAAATCCAAATTTGTTTTAAGAAGATTTAAATGAAACCGATTGATGAGGGAAAGATGGTTAAACTTCGTATAAATGATGGTAGTGATTTCAAAGAAATTTATTTAGCATTTTTTTTTCGTGATTAAGCACATGCTCAAGCAAAAATTTATAAGAACTACTCATGAAAATTTCTAAACAAGCTTTAGGTTAAACTCACGGCCCTCACAAATGAGCTTAACTATTTAAATGGTTTCTTGTTCAACTGCTTGACTTGATTGAATTGTTTAAATTGTTTATAACTGTGGGGACGCCCAAACCCCATCGGGGATCCCTTCACCTTGTCCGGCAACAAGGGCTAGGGCAAGGGATGGGTGAACCCTGGGTTATTACTGTTTAAAACATGTCGGTTGGAATGAGTCCACCGACTTGGCATACTCATAGTGGGTTGACAAACACTTTTCAAATTTAGGAGTTCGGGCCCGGTCAAGGGGGTGTAAGTAGACGGGAGAGGGAGAAAAGTGATGAATATGGACTGTGAGAGTGAGTGGTTGACGGAGTGTCAACCTGTGGCTTGAATTGATGCGGGTGAAGAAAATAATTGCAGAGAAATGCGGAAACGTGTAGCCGGCAACTGTATCCTTTAAATTGTATTGTTTAAAAGTTTTATTGCTAAATTCACTGTTTGTCTCTTTTATTGTTTTATTAATTTATTTAATTGTTTTGAGTTGCCTGTGCATGTTTTTCTTGGCCTCACTGAGCGTTAGCTCATCCCAATTTGTTTTCCTTAGTAGGTTTCGAGGAGAGGCACGTGAATCGAGGAAGTTAGTACTTTTATAGGATTTTCCCTTTTTGTGTAAGATTGAAATTAATGGATGAATTTGATGGTTTACGATATTTTGGAGTTTTTATCAATGTAATTTTGATGAAATTTTGGGGTCTGTGTTTTGTGAGAGTTTATTAGTAATTTTAATATCTTATATTGATGACTTTACAAATGAATGTTTGGATTAATATTTGGAAATTTGTAGTGAGTCCTGGCGAGAGTTGGGCAGATAGTCCGCTGATACCATTAGGTTCGCCCTTGGGAGAGGTGGGGCTATTACAATTTGACCTCAATTAATAACACTATTATATTAATTGTGCATGAATTACATTATTTATTGCTGTATATATGAATTATAAACTTTAAAATTATTAGTAAGACTATTTTTGACATATTTTGTAGGATCGATCAATCCCACGATCCGATCCTACAAAGTAAAAAATAATTCAAGATAGAATCCCGATTTTGAAAACCTTAGTTAAGAGTGCCCCGCTTGGTGAGTAGCTCAAGCGACCGGGCTTTGCAGTCCAGCTTTTGGTGAAAGGAAACATAAAGGCGTTAAGCTATAACCACGCCTTCGACGTGTGAACTTAATACCTAATAAACAAATAATAAAAGTATTGCCGAAACATGGACTACGCACCCTTTTGCCATTTGCTGAGGGTCCATTTCATTCCTCTAACCCCTCTTTTGATACGTTGGAAATGTGTAGAATGGAAAGAACTTTCTACCTAAAATTCTTTTCGTACTAGAATGGACAGGAAAATATTTATCATTCCAGCGTTTTGTAAACAAGTTAGAATAGAATGTTAATTTCTTTTCCCAATTCTAGTATAATCATATTGAGAAGTCAGAATGGAATGAAAAAAATACTATATTGACTTAATTGCCCCTATATATAACATTCTATACATATCTTAATTTAGAGACAAATGAATTATTAATTAATAAAGAACTTTTTAATAGCATAAAATCACAATAACTTATTAAGTAAGAGCATAACTTTTTAATAGCGCACAATTATAATAGGTGAATACTAATTGTAATGCAATTGCAATAGGTGAACATCAATTGTAACTAAATTAAAATTTGAATTGCATGCATGTTGAACCCCATGTATTTTTCATGCATGTTAAATCTGTCATTTATGCACGTTAAATTCTCTAACCTTGATTTGCTTCTGAGGATTTTAAGAACTATTTGTAAATAGAAAAATGTACTTGTGCCTTAGCAGATGGTCTAGTGGGTTTACTCTTTTCTTTTCTTTTCTTTTTAATTTTTTAGCTTCATATGAATATATTTTGGCATGTTATTGTTTGTTTGAGTAACAAATGTTATCATATAATCCAATATTGTGAAGAAAAATATATTAAAAATGTCAACTAAATATTTTATTTCAAAGCAAAAAGAAAGAAAAGTTGTTAAATAGAATTAGAATTATTCCTTAGTAAAAAAAGTAATAGACTTATTAACCAAACTCACAAAATGGACCTAATATTTGACAAAATAAATGACAAATTAATGTATATGAAAGGTAAATACGTACACAGAAAATTGAGATATAGAATATAGAACGGTAATCTTGACTCCTATAATTTAGGTATTTCTTGGATAGAGTGGGAATGGACTTTCTCTAGATTTTTGTGAGGAATGGGATTTCAGGAAAAAATTGGAATAAGATTTTTAGGGGGAAAGGGCTTTCCAACAAAAAATGTCCATACCAAATATTGGAATGGAATGAAAAAGTTGGAAAGGTCTTTCCATTTTAGGCCTTTCCAGCTTACCAAATGAGGGATAGAAGTTGTTTCGCAAATAAAGCTTTGTGAATTTGTATGTAGCTGTGAGTAGGATCGTCTCCATAAGGATTAGAAAAAATCTGTTCTTTTAGAACAAGAGTTAATGGGTTTTTTTGCAAAATTAAAATAATTAATCAACTTAAACAAAAACAATTAAATGGAAGTAAATTAAAACTATATCAATAATAAGCAAGCTCTAGCCAAAGGAGTGGCTTTAGAGATGGTTCTTACAACCAATCCTTGATGCAGAGATGAATTCAATCAATCATTGATCAACTGGTTATAGTTGTTGACAAGGTCTAACAATCAACTTTTCCTTACTGTGTCGATAGTCAAGATACGACTGTTAACTATTTCACTAATCAAGAGATTACTCTAAATATGACCATAGGATTCAATCCCTAATTGCAATAAAAACTAGAAAAGTCTAGTTCTGTTCAACAAACACGCTATGAGATTTTATTTAAATTAGATTGTAGATCTCCTTGACACAAACCCAATCATACCAATCATTACCAAGATTAAAAGAGCCAAATAATTACAGATTCAACTATTTTAATTAGCAATAGATCATTTTGAATAACGAAACGTTGGCCACCTATTCAATCACATACAATAATCATAGAGAACGAAAGGAGAAAATATACAAATACCAATAAATGAAAGAAACTTTTGACAAAATTAAAAGATAAATGAAAGAAACAATTAAAGTTAATTTGATTTCACAATTTTAGTTGAACCAAATCCTTAGTTATCTTTTGACTAGAAAGAGAATCTAGTTGCTCCTCATGAAGAAAAACCAAAGCAAAAAATGAGAAGGATAATATAGAATAGGGAGCAAAAAGTTGGAACTCCGATTCAAATATTTCTTTCTATTTTTTTTATACGTAAACATAGCATCCTAGCTCATATAGGAAAAGAAATTGTAGGAAAACCAAAATGGAAAACTAGACCAATAAGTTTCCTAAAAGATTTGGAAGCTAGAATCCAAAAGAGAATCTCAATTCTTGTAAGGAATCAATCGCACCTTCCACAATCGAGTTGGAATTGGAAACTCCTGCTGCATGGCAATCCGATCTTTCTGAACTTGAAGGTAGAGTTTTGGCCACCCACACTTAATTGGGTAAAAGTTTTCTGGAAAATCCTTTTCAACTCCTTTCCATTCCAATTTTCTATGATTATTACCAAATGCCAAATATGACTAGAATCTATCAATTAATGCAATACTTAGCCAAAATAAAAAGAGAATATTCACAAATTTAATAGAAACTATGCTCCTTATCAAACTTTGAATCCTTCTAGTACATGATTACCTGTACAAAAATGTTTACACAAATATTTAATTGTTTCCAACATGGAAAAGTACATGACCATTCCTTAATGTAATTGTAACTGTTGTAAACGATGCTTAATTTCAACATTCATCCTCACATAAAATTGTCTTTTATCATTGCTTCACCCCCGGTAAGATCATCATCAAAAGAATCGGATTCTCGAGTGCAATCTTTAGCATAATCAGTCACTTTTTTACCAAAAGAAACTTGGATTAGTTTATTTTTCTGATAATTACTAAAATATTAGACATGAAAAGGCTAGAATGGTTCAAGATGAATTTTAAAGCACATGAACATCTTTTCTTCGAAGCTTAACTTCAAAATATTCTAGTGCATCATTACTTTTGTAAAAGAAAGGAAAATAATATACAAGTTATGTGTTGCAGAAGACTTGCCTAAAAAGTCCATTATATTATTGACAAATCCAATATAGATGTTAGCATTAAAAGCTAAGACTCAAAGTGACCCGAATAGGGAAAAAGTATACAAGATTCACAACTTATATGTATTGAAAGACATTCCTGCACATGTACAAAAAAGTAAACTACCAAGTGTCAAACAATTATTAGCAAACAACTAATCAATAAAATTAAAATCAATAACCATGCCTGTTGGCCTTGTTCCTAGGTTTTGATGATAACAAGATAAAATGATGATTTGGACTAATGTTTTTATGTGAGAATTTTGTTAGAACAGGTCCTTGATTCATTGGAAAAGAAAAGAAATCAATTCAAGATGAATTGAGAAGATGCTAACTTATCGAACACTTCTATCGGACGCACATCATTATCATCGGACGTCCGATAGAATTAAAGATGAAATCAAAGCTCTCTGGTCGCTGTCGGACGCAAAGCTGTCGGACGCAGAATTATGCATCGGCCGTCCGATAAAGAACGAAGCAACCTATCGGACACTTGTGTCGGACGCACAAAACCCATCGGACGTCCGACAGACGTTGATAAGAACCTGTCGGACACTCCTATCGGACGCATAACATTGTATCGGACGTCCGATAGGTCCAATGGCTATTTTTCAACAGCCATATTTTTGACCGTTGGAGAGGTTCTTGAAGCCATTTCTCACACTCTATAAATACCCACAAGTTCAAGAAGATTAGAAGACTTTTGCCTACATGAAATACAAGCTTACAAGTGAATATTTGGGTAGAAATCTTCTTTGTTTGTTGTATAGGTGTGGGGAAAGTTGGGTTTGTGAGGTTGCTCAAGTGAAGGTTACTCTATAGGAGGCATAAAACCTTGGTGAAGGTGAGCCTATCACTTGGAGTGGTAAAACCTTGGTGAAGGTTACCTCACTTGTAAAATAGTTCTTAGTTGGTTGGTGAGCTTTCAATTGTAACTAGTTGAGGGTTTATTTGGAGAGTAGTAAAACTCCTTTGCTCAACCAAAGGGTGCTTGGGGTGAGGAAGGAGTGATCCTTCACTTGTACAAGTTGATTAGTGTCATCATCAATTGAAGAAGCTATTTGGTGAATTCAACTCCAAGTTTGGAAGAAGTTTGGGAGTTTGATTGGTTTGAATTCTTTTTACCTTTTTGTTACTTTATTCTTTGTGGTTCAAGATTGTTTATATTTATCATTATTGTGGTTGTTTGAATACTTATTTGCTTGAACAATTTGAGTTGAATTTTTGGGTTGCATTTCGGGACCAACAATTGGTATCAGAGCTTGGTCTCCTTGAGATTAAGCTCAATCGGCTTAGGAGTAAAGATGGCAACCAATAATGTATTGTTTTTAGAAGGGCAATCCATCGTTAGACCTCCCATGTTCAATGGTATAAATTATATTTGTTGGAGGGATAGAATGGAAATATTTTTGCAATCTATAGATATAGAATTGTGGTTTATTGTTAGTGAAGGACCTTATGAGGCTACAATTATAGATGAAACAACCGGTAGAAATAGAATTAAAACTAGAAGTGAATTAAGTGCTCAAGATAGATTTAATCTCTCTTTGAATGCCAAGGCCATGAATGTATTGTACAATGCCCTAGATGCAAATGAATCTACTAGAGTAAAAGGGTGCAAATCGGCCAAGGAAGTATGGGATAAGTTGAGAGATATGTATGAAGGGAGTGACAATGTTAGAGAACAAAGGAAATCTATGCTTGTTACTCAATATGAATCTTTTAAAATGCATCCTCATGAGAATATTGATAAAATGTTTTGTAGATTCAATGATATTACTAAAGATCTTGAATTGCTTGACAAGGTATACACTTTGGGTGAGAAAAATAGAAAAATTTTGAATGCCTTGCCAAAAGAATGGGAAAATAAAGTCACCGCTATAGAAGAGGCAAAAGATTTAAATTCTATGTCTATTGAATCTCTTGTGAATTCACTAACCTCTTATGAGTTGAAGTTAAAAGCACAAGATGATGAAGCATGGATCAAGAGAGGCATAGCATTCAAGGCCTCACAAGAAGATGATGAAGATGTGAAGTTAAATAACATGGCAAGAACATTGAAGAAGCTTCTAAATAAAAGGTGCTCTAGAGGAGGAAGAGCAAGTAATGATAGAAGAGAAAAATTCAAGAATTTCCAAATCACTTGGGATGAATGCAATTTGGATGAAGAAATTGAAGAAGAAGAAGAATCGACTCAAATGGCACTTATGGCATTTGGAGATAATAAGGTAAACTCTAATTACTCTCTTAGTGATGAAGATGATGATAATGATGATATGCAAGTTCTTATGATCAAAATGCATAAAAATTTGACAGAATCTTATGTCAAAAACAAGGATTTGAAAATAAAAATAAATGCTTTATTGGAAGAAAATTCAAGACTCTCTCAAGAAAATAAGAATTTTAGAAAAGACAATGATGATTTGAAAAAGCACAAAATTGATTTTGATTGCAAAAATGATTTGAAAAAGAAGTTGGAAAATAAAACAAAGTTTTATGAAAAAATGTTAGAGGAACAAAATCTTTTAAAGAAAAGAATTAATGATTTGAATACTTCTCTCCAAAAGGAGAAACAAAATATTTTACAAAGAAAAGAAAACCATATTTTACATGGCCAAAATGATTTTATTATTTCTAGAAAAATAGGAACTAAATTTATTAAACCTAATTTTGTGAATGATTCTAATATTATGTGTCATTTTTGTTGCCAATTTGGACATATGCAAAATGATTGCTATGTGAAGAAAAATATAAGAAAAGGCATGAAATCTATGTGGATTATTAGATCATGTTATACTAACTCTCATTCATAATGTTCTATTTTTAAAAAAAAAAAAAAACTTTGGGCTATAATTCATTAAGTACTTTGTTGGAATTGTTAAATGTTGGATATTGGTATTTGTTTCTTTGATTTTGGTATTGTGATATTGATGATATTGTGATATTTGAAGTTTAAATGTGGTTGAATTGTTAAATAGTTTGAATGACTAAATGAGGGGGAATTAATATGTTTTTTGATTGATGACAAAAGGGGGAGATTGTTGGATAATTTTCTAAATTGTTAGATGATTATGATTTTTCTAAATCATTTTAACTCATGAGGGGAGTTTCTTTCTATTCCTTGCAAAATCATCATTTGGTTTGTCATCATCAAAAGGGGAGATTGTTGGCCTTGTTCCTAGGTTTTGATGATAACAAGATAAAATGATGATTTGGACTAATGTTTTTATGTGAGAATTTTGTTAGAACAGGTCCTTGATTCATTGGAAAAGAAAAGAAATCAATTCAAGATGAATTGAGAAGATGCTAACTTATCGGACACTTCTATCGGACGCACATCATTATCATCGGACGTCCGATAGAATTAAAGATGAAATCAAAGCTCTCTGGTCGCTGTCGGACGCAAAGCTATCGGACGCAGAATTATGCATCGGCCGTCCGATAAAGAACGAAGCAACCTATCGGACGCTTGTGTCGGACGCCAAAACCATCGGACGTCCGATGAGGCGTTGATAAGAACTTGTCGGACACTCCTATCGGACGATAACATTGTATCGGACGTCCGATGGTCCAACGGCTATTTTCAACAGCCATATTTTTGACCGTTGGAGAGGTTCTTGAAGCCATTTCTCACACTCTATAAATACCCACAAGTTCAAGAAGATTAGAAGACTTTTGCCTACATGAAATACAAGCTTACAAGTGAATATTTGGGTAGAAATCTTCTTTGTTTGTTGTATAGGTGTGGGGAAAGTTGGGTTTGTGAGGTTGCTCAAGTGAAGGTTACTCTATAGGAGGCATAAAACCTTGGTGAAGGTGAGCCTATCACTTGGAGTGGTAAAACCTTGGTGAAGGTTACCTCACTTGTAAAATAGTTCTTAGTTGGTTGGTGAGCTTTCAATTGTAACTAGTTGAGGGTTTATTTGGAGAGTAGTAAAACTCCTTTGCTCAACCAAAGGGTGCTTGGGGTGAGGAAGGAGTGATCCTTCACTTGTACAAGTTGATTAGTGTCATCATCAATTGAAGAAGCTATTTGGTGAATTCAACTCCAAGTTTGGAAGAAGTTTGGGAGTTTGATTGGTTTGAATTCTTTTTACCTTTTTGTTACTTTATTCTTTGTGGTTCAAGATTGTTTATATTTATCATTATTGTGGTTGTTTGAATACTTGTTTGCTTGAACAATTTGAGTTGAATTTTTGGGTTGCATTTCGGGACCAACAATGCCATTCCATGAAACTATCATCCTTGAAACAACAATTAACTGCTATATGTCAAGTTTGAGTCTTAAGTGCTTTTTGGCCTTTTAGTATATATTTTTTGGCTTTCTTTTTTATTTTTTTAGTAGGGAGAGGGATGGAATTTAAGAGTTGGGAGGAGGAAGTGGAGACCCAAATCCTCTAAATTTTAGAGTGTTAACCATTAGTCCAATATCTCCTTCGCTACTATATTTTTCCGCTCACTGACAATGAAGATTTGAAGATTAAGGGATTCAAAGTAATTTATCACTAAACGCTATGGATGCAACTTCAGCCATTTCTTGTATAAAATTTCTACAGAAAATTTCTCTTTAACTATATGATAAAATTAGACTAAAAAAGAAAGGCAACATCACATACTTAAAAAGGTTCATTCTTTCCCTTTGATATGTCGGACACAATCAATTGTAAACATATCCAAAACTACCCATTGAAGTTTTTTTTTTATTCTTTTTCGTTCTAAATGAATCATAGCTTAAAACAGAGACAGTAAACCTAAAATGCATTAAAAGTGAAAAAAAAAACAATTTAGCACAAAAAAAAAGGTTATATGGAATAAAGCCATTAATCCGAACCTAGATATAACCAAGGCAATTGTAACAGACGGTTAAGAGATTGCATCAACTGCCGTACTATTTTCAGTTTTTTTTTTCTTTTTTTTGCTAGCCTTTCATATAGCCATGAACGATTAACAGGCAATTTTTCGTTAATTCTTTTCCATGCCAGAAGCGTTAGAACTTGCAGATACCATCCATTCAAAGGTTTGGATTAATGTGTTGCTGCGAAGCTGAAAGCGCTTGCCCATTTTCTACCTTGTTTTGGAAGAACATAAACATCCTACACTCATAATCACCCCCATTTTTTTTTTTTTAGGCTAGGCTCCTCTTCATTGCATTGGAGAGAATTTCTCTCCATTACACTCTAATAAAATTAATTTAAAATTATTTTCAAAAAATAACACTGCTCATAATGTATTTCACCATTTGTATTAGTTGTCCATAAACTTTCATTTGAAATTGACTAAACTTTGCCTTCTATTTAATCATTACAAAAAATGTTGCAATTTTAATTCAATTTTCACCGTTCAAATGTTTTGTACAAATTGAACACCAAAATATAAAGGAAATAATTTTTTATTGTATTAACCAAGACATCAAAAGAAAAGTAATGACACAATTAGATGAATTTATAGAGTTAAAAATTTTAAATATAAATAAATGGAAAATAATGGAGACAAAATCAATGGAGAGGATCCTAACCTCTTTTTTTTATATTTTTTTTCAGCCCAGGAGGAGTGCGATTTAAAACATGGAGAGGGGTAAAAGGATTTAAACGCAAGACCTCTAATTCTTGAGAGTTCAACGTAATACTGAAAACCTAATATAAGATTGTATTTGGCCAAATTCAAATTCTTAATACCAAAATACAAGAATACATACATCCAACAAATTAAAATAGAAGCAAGAAGAATGCATATGGAGTAAGAAGGCAAACAAACTTTTTACTTACTTGGCATCGAACTCTTGATTCAGAGTTGAAATTGTTCTATTTCTGCTTCTCAAACACCATATGTGTAATGCATCTACACCTTGCAACTATTAGTTTCCAACCACAAAAACCCAGCAACCATTAATAATTTCATCCAACAGGCACAATATCGCTTTACTTATGTTTCCCAAGGTTGCAAGATTTATGTTCGGGTTTTGGAAAAAAAAACTTGAAAGTCCACTTCAACCAAAATTCTATGCCTTTGCTACGGATGCCTTCTTGGTTTGGAGAGGCATTCAGTCAAATCAATTTAATTAAAAAAGATCAGAAGTAGAGCATTTAACTCAACTCAAAAAAGTTACAAAGATCAGTAAATAGAAATTATCTCTCAAACACAAAATTCTAATGTAGAAGCTGTTCGATGAGAAGTCTTTACGGTATTAATTTTATTCAACTATAATAACTATTAAACTATCAGGCCTAAGTCTTTGAACTTGATAGCAAGGGAAAGAATGGTGTGATGAGAGGTGATGTAAATGCTGTGAATAGATATAACACACGTGGCATGGCACCTTTATCTTGTCTCTTTGGATTGGATGGCCAAACAGAGTAAGTACAAACTAAAGTGTCATAAGGATGGGAACGAGTTGTTTAGATAAACAATAACTCTCACTCCATGCTATCATCTTAAATCGAAAGATAACTCTTATCGCTATCTTGAATAGCATTTGGAATTAACAATAACTCTTGGTCTCTCATCTCATTATTGCCTAGAAATACACATATAATACTGTTACAAGGTACAAAATAACTATTACTTCATTCTTCCTATTCATATTTCTTTAAACACTCCTAACTGACTTGAGTGTTGGGGTTACAATGTCTTGTGCTTGCAGGTTAGGTCGGTTTGGCTCATTCAAGGAGGTGCTCTTCAGGTTTTGTTCGGCGGGTCAGGTTCTCTGCTCTTTCAATTGGTGCCGCTTGTGTGAACAACACTTCATCCTCTATCATGGTGAGAGCACGATCCAGAAAGAACACAGAGACCTCTGCCCTCATGAACCAAGCAACCGACAAACTTCTCACTCCAGACAAATTCAGGATGATGAAGAGACTGGACCAGTAAAAATAGCACCAGAACAGCTGATTCAAGTTGTGGCAACTAATTTACCTACTTTTGAGATCATCATCCAACACCTCAAGGGAAAGGAGAAGGCTCATGATGGGCGGAATATCCAAGCACATCCTCGAATTGAGAAGGTGAGTAAAATCATCAGAAGGAAGCTCTGACAGACACCCTAGGAGGAAGAGAACATAATGTTCACCCTCCTAAACTCGAGTTGAAATTGAGTCCTCTGACAAATAGTCTCAAGCGCATCTAGCATCTCTAGTTCCAAATTATCCAGTTCAGGAAGAACTGAACAGGATATTGAGTTAGAAAATGGACTTGAACAAATATATTGCCTCTCTTTTCATTCTTGATATTGAGAATTACCCCTTTTCACTTAAATTTTAGATTTCAACTATGAAACCTTGTGATTCCACTACTAATCCTGATGATCATTTATTCACCTTTTTAACTTAGATGAGGTTACAAACTTCTCCTGATGCTATACGGTGCAAAACTTTCCAATGTTTTGGGGGGAAGAGCTCAGCTATGTTTTTAAATGCTGCCACCGAGGTCCATCAGTTCGTTCAAGCAGTTAGCTTAGCAACTTGCTGCTCAATTCATTTCTTCTAGGACTTTCTCCAAAAACGCTGCACATATTATCACCATCAAGCAGTGGCTAGAAGAGCCCTTGAAGGAGTACATATTTCGATTCAATAACGAGAGTTTGTAGGTGAAGGACCGAGATGACAAAATTTTGATGGCCTCATTTATCAATGGATTGAAATTGGAGAAACTATATAAGGAATTTGTGGAGAAACCTCTGCGAACAGTGAAGGAGATGTTGGACCGATCGCATGACCGAACCAATGCGGATGAAACTAAATGTCTCAAACGTGAATAGAAGTGATCCAGGGAGGACAAGAGGAAGAAAAATTGAGAGAACAGGGATGCTCGAGAAAGGTCTCCAAGGAGGAGTATCTTTGATCGGCTCTCATGGAAGCGGAAGGGTTAGTATGGCCTCCCAAAAAAATTTATCAATAACAAATTTAAGAGAAATCAGAATTTATACTATGCTTTCTAGAGGGATGTGGGACATGACATTGAAGATTGTAGGGATTTAAAAAATAAATTGAAAAATTGATCAAAAGTGGGTATCTAAGGCAGATTAGGAAACCTAGTTGAATTAAGCGAGAGCGGTAATTCCAGTGATTAGGGTTGCCTATATCGAACTCAAATTTTATGGTTGAAGCCAGCGAGGAAGAACTAAGATATAACTTGGATGCACTTGAACATAAAGACAAAAACGATCGAATGGTTTACTACAAAAATCAGTTAGTTGCACTATAACTTCAAAGTCAACCATGTCTATTTCAAATGGGGATCTAGTCTTAAGGAGAAACTCAGTAAGTAGGGTTTATGACTCGAACAAACTCAGTCCAAACTGGGAAGGTCCTTATAGAGTAACAAGAACTGGCTGAACTAGGTTCTGTGAATTAACTTATTTGGATGGGAGCAAAATTCCTCATAGGCATGTTTCAAATTTGAAGATTTTTCACCAATAAGTTACTCTTTCTAAACCTTTTATTCTGCTTGGCATCATCAATAAATTTCCTCTTTCCATATATTCATCCACTATTTTATTGTTACTTGGATGGGTAAAAATTATCCGAACTAAGTGGGGTCGAACTACCTATGTGGATGAACATTAACTATTCGAGTAGGTGAGGTAGAACTACTTGGAGGGATAAATATTAGCTACAGAATTGAGTAACTTCAATTCAAACTCTGTATACTTAGCAAAATTACAAAGTATACTTGCACTACAAGAATATGGACTTCAGGTGACAACCATATGTAGTCACTCAAACTCAAAAGTGTCATTGTTGTTGGTAAGGCGACAACATTTTGCATTGTCACATGGTTGAGTCGTCACAGAGTGAAGTGTGTGTGGCTGACACTAGGCGAGATCCGTGAGAGAAAGACTATTCAATGACAAGAATAAAGTCTAGTCACTAACTAAAAGCAATTTGTGGCGACTTTTCTTGTCACAATTTACTCAAATTTTTGTCATTAACAATGGACCAAGTCGTCACGAGAATGAGTATTAATAATGACTTATGCTTGTCACTTAAAAGTTCGCATCAGCTCATCGGTGACAAAGCATGTTGTCACCGAGTCAAATTTTCATTTGTGACAACCAAATCATGTAGTCACTAAGTTGATTGTAAACGCGTGCGATTCTGAAATTGGCATAAAAGCGCACCTACTTGTCCATTTACAACAACCACAACCAACAATTCTACCTCCTAGTGGCGAGGAATAATAATCAGGGTAATAAGTTTTCCTTACATTTTAATTTACCATTAACATCTTAAATTCATCAAAAAAGTACATCATCAAAATATTTACCAAAGGCATATCAATGCAGGGGCATTGATATGCCATTATCAACAAAGCAGAGTATCATGTCTTTACAAAATGATAAACAAAGCAACAAGTCCTGATTGAAGCCATGCATCCTATCAAAACCAAAATTTTCTTCATCACTTGAGCATCATGTACTTTTCAACTTATGTGCATACAACAAAAATTCTTCTAAACAATGTCGACACTCTTTTTTAAGAGAAAATAGTAGAATTCAAAGAAATCTAAATAATTCAAAGAGATCAGTCAAATGAAATACAATAGTGAAAATGTGTTCCGGTACCTTAACTAGATCCTTAGCCTTGGTCAACACATAAAGCTTTTGAACTTGGTTACTTGCCAAATACAACTCCTCTATGCACTTACAAATCTGAAAAATAACATCAGGCATCATTTACATGTCTTAATGCTCATTTCACAGCTAATCTTTGAAACATAATTAAAAAATATGCTGCATTGGGAGCGAAAACTCCTATGCCAAAATAAAAAGACATTTGTTCCAGATCGTCACAGAATTTTAGCCTCGAAATCTCAAATGAAAAAACTTAAAGATGCTGCTCTAAATGACTTTCATATGTTATCAAATAATGGCAAATTTTCTTTGATTATTCCAACACATGTGCAATTCCTTCCTTCTAAAATTTTGTAGATTGTCCCTTTTTTTATGACAAAGCTCTTCTCCCTCCCATTCTCAGTCTCAGCTCTGCAAGATAATTATAGAATTGCTTTAATATATTAAACCACATCTACCACCATCTAAAGCCATTCCTAAGCAGTTTTCTCGTCATTCCTCCCCAATAGTTAAGTTTACAATGTTATGTAGTGGGGCAAATCTGGCATATTGAATTTCATGTAAATGTCATTTTAATAACATAAACTATTTCGAAGAAGCCTCAAAGGTTTAAAAAAAAAGGTTGATTATGGGTTTTGGGTTTCTCATTTTCTTATTATTACTACCCTTTTAAGAGAATGGCTTACAAATGAAAATGATCACTATCATTACATGTATCTTCTAAGAAAATGGTTTAAAAGCAAAAGAATTTCTCATTTAACAAGCATTTGTAAGCAATGAGCTACCAATCCACTTCTTTTATCTTTAACATTCTTATGAGATAGCATCAACCCGTAAAGGGAAAAAATTGGAGCTGAGAGGATCATCGATGAGTTGAAAATTACCTATCTTCACAAATTCACAGCAGAGATAAGCACGAGATCAACGAGAGAGATTGTTCACATTCACTCGGCCAAAGTAGATTGATCACAATCCAGTCACTTTACTAAGAACAGTGAAACCACCAGAGAATTTGCAAGCGACATACAAACAATGCATTTAACTTTTATCCATAATATCATTAGTTCCTTATCACATTCTCATTCAAAATGAAGCTGAAGCTTTACTCAACAATAATTCCTAAAAGAAATAAATACAAAATCAAATCTCTTGCGATAAACTACTCAAATAGCGAAACAAACCCAAAATACTTCTATTTTAAGGTTAGAAATGTAACATAAGCCCATTTCAAATGACTTATAGCTTTTTTGGCTTTTATGTCTCATATGTTGTTGTCCCAAACCAAAATATACCCGCGATTCTTAAGCTTATTAAGTTTACCTGGTTCAAGCTCTAATCTTGAGTTCAAAATCCAATTCCATATGATCCTATTTCAATCCCCTAGTATGAACTTATAGCACGCAAAGATAGCAACAGAATAAAGCATGAAATGCATAGACTTCTGAGTTTAGTTGGTATGGATAATGTTGAATTGGTAGGTTTTGAGCATTCAGCCAGCAGTATCGAAAATACTCTATCACTCCTGCCTTCTATTTTAACTTAATAATGCCATACGAGTACCTGAATTTTAACCCAAAAAGAGCTTTTAACTGTTCCTCACTAGACACTTGTCTAGGTATGATATATTTGCCAGCCACATTGCCTCATCCCGATTCTCTCTTTTAACATCTAGCTGGTCAAGGTTGACTAAATTCTCACATCCTCAATTTCAAAACCAATTCGGAGACTTATTGGAAAAGCATTGGATTAAACCTTCGTGTCTCAAACTGAGAAGAGTTATCCATTTGATTCTTGGTTTCTTACGCCTATTTTTTCCGGAAGAGTAAGTCCCAAATAGCATAGTGGTGCAGTAATTTATGCTCTCTGAGATGCAACACACTTCAATTTGCACCATATTTTAAACAAAGAAGAACTATAGGAGGAAAAGACATCCGGTATGGCAAAATCAGATGATAAACACTATATTCTCCATGCACCTGCACTCCTCTAATACCCCCAAGAATAAATATTGGAATGCCTACTGAAGATTTGCAAGATAGAGGATTAAAATTATAATTTCCTTATAGGTAGGATTAATCAGAGCCAAAAAAAAAGAAGAAAAAAAGTAAGAAACAAAATAGTTTAGGACATACTCACCATAGATGTAAATAGTATGGTTGCGTCTGATGAGTAGCACCATGACCACATGTGGCAACCTAGACAGTCTGAGGTCAATGAATGCTATCGACTAGCAATCAATGCAGAAGATCAATAGAGCTATATACATGTATATGATGTCTGCTATTTCTCAAGCTGTCCATTACAAGAACTTAGCCATTTAGTCCCCTTAATTTAGCAATATCAAGCAAATGGCCACAAAACTTAATTGCTTCAACTTCTGAAATCATGTATATACACTATCTATAAGAAGATTAAGAAGATGATATAAATGCCATAATCAGCATACTTCCAAGAAACCAAAAGTTGCCTTCTATGTTTTATTAAACTTCGATAAACTAGAAAGTTATGTGTGGTAGTCCATACTGATCAAAAGATTAAGCACAAGGCAACTTAAGCGTCTAGGTTCAAATCCATATATCACCACAGAACTGCTTGAAGCTTGAGTAACTTCTTCACTTTGGCTCTGATATGGATAAGCCCTCATGAAGCAATCTCAAGTGACAAGCCTTCCTATGACACCAGAATGCATTAGCGTCCCCTCAAGCAGGAAGTATGCTCATTTGCCATCTTGCCAACCCCCCTTGCACCATGCCCTTTATTTCCTTCCAATAAACAAAGAGGGGTCAGCAAGATGAGATATCAAAGTATGTTAAAAATACAGGTACTCAAATGAGAGTTCTTTACCAAATGAAAACTTCCAAAACACGCACCATGTCGTATCCTTGATCTAGTTGTAACACATCAAACTACATTCTTTCAACACACTTTAGTGAACAACATTTGCTTGTTACAAAAATGATATTGCTTCACATGCATAACCTCTTACTTCTGGTGCATACATTACTCACTGAATACTAGCTGTAGCAATATCCAGAAATCAGGGAATGCCTAATCCCTCAGGTGAGTATTAAGTTTTGAGCAAATTTTTGCTATGAGTCAAATAAATAGGACGCAACTCAAGGAAAGGATGCTACAAGCCACAACCAAGGAAAAATGTACAGTGCATGGCAAGATTAAACACAAATTATTGAATTTACCTCAAATTATGCCTTCAATACCTGACCTCTTACTTTTCCCCAAGCTTCAAGCTCTAAATTCTAGCTTCACCCAGCTCTTCAAGTTCTAGTTTCTGATTTTTTACCCCAAACCAATGCAGCAGCTGAATTAGGGATTTTGCTATTGCAAACTCGATAGAACTACCCAAATTGAAAGTGTTCAAACTAATTGCTAGCTCATAATGACAAACTCTAGCAAATTTACGTGTGAATTTGCTAATGTGAGCTGAATAGATTGGCGGAGGTAGACATTTTGGGCTAGGATTGAAGAGAGAGAGGGAGGGTCAGAAGATGAGAGATGAGAAGTTGAAGTGAAAATTTGGCTAAGTGTTTTGGGTATAGAAGGAGTACTTGTGGCAAACATATATTAAATTTCCTCCAACCCGCGCACGCCTCTTGAAATTTTTAATTTGCTGCTCCGTGTGTTATATGCATAAAGTCACGCCTTTAGTCTATTTAGTACCAAGAAAATCACGCTTTTTTGCTTGTCCTTTATCCTATCTCTCTCTTTTTCCTTTTTATTATCTTTGTGTAGTTTTTCTATTATTTTGAGTTTCTTTTTTTTTTTTTCACTCTCAAGTTGCACTAAAATTTTAAAATGTGAAAATTTAGTATGTTTTTAGCTTTTTTTTTCTAATATAGAAATTTTCTAATTTATTATATATAGAGTAAAATAGTTCAAAAATAAAAAAGCTATTAAAAATATGTTATGATTCAAAAAATTAAACATTCTCTTAATCAAATACTTTTTGGTACTCATTTAATGGTTCTACCAATTATGTATAAGTTGCACTCTAATGTGACCCTACCACTAGTTTTGTTGATCAAGCAATCAAAATATTTTGCTTGCTAACATATGTATGAAATGATAAATCTATTTGGTATAAGTACTGCTTCACAAATGATGAATGTGACTAATAAAATTAATTAACAATCTTTTAATCAGGCAAAGATGGCTGAATTAGGCTCAATTTCATACTACATTCTAGTGTTCATTACCTTCATTTTCTGATTAGCATAATCATTAATCTTGTACATATTATCATGATGACAAAAAAGGGAATCTATTAAATATTTTTATGTTCGTAACATATTTTTAACTAAGTTTGGGATAATCATGAAATATGCATTCATAGTTTATTAAGATATCAGCAGCATTTTGCAAAGTAAAAAAATTAGGGAAAAATTACAAAAGATAGGGTGCCATACTAGAATTTGTTAAAATTGATGTATTGTACATGGGGTTAAAGTGTAAAAGTTAGGGTGTCATACTAGAATTAGTGAAATTGATATAAGGCATGTACTATAGACAGTGATTAAAAAATGTTTTCACCGATTATGAACCTATAAATTTTCAATGACGACATCTAATGTAGTCACTGTATCACACATTTCAGTGACAACAATTTTGTAAGTCGTCACAAATTTTCCCACCAGGCGTGCCATTTGCCCACCAACCCTACTATGACAACATTTTGTAAGTCGTCACTGATAATGACTCTGTCAAACATCACCACTGACGACCTCAAAAGTCGTCACTGAATTACTCCAACTATGACAACTATGGTCTTGTCACAGAGAATGTTGTCATTAAAGGCAATTTTTCTTGTAGTGTTGGAGGGGAGAAAAGTAATATGAATGAATAGAGAAAGGAAAAGAAACAGAGTAAAAAAAAAAAAGAATAGTTTTCATTAATCACAGAAAGAGTATTTATAAAGGGTATGTATGAGAAAAAGAAAAAAAAAAGAAAAAGAGTCTAATCAGTAGTAGATTGTTCGGTCTCAGCAGCAATAGCAGTCTGATTGGTGCCCTTAACAATGGGACTCCTTTCTGTACGGCTTTCACCACCAGACTCCCTAGGTGACCCTTCCTATTCGGGAGAAGCCAAGGGCATTGTTAGGTTGTTGATGAGTTTGTCTAGTTCATAACCCTTGGTATACCCTTCCATAAGACGTTCTATCTGGTCTTCCGCCTGGGGATTATGGCTTGGGAAGCTGGTTAGATTGAACTCAAGAAGATTCAAAGTCTGAACTACCAGGAGGGCCTGAGTGTAGTCATACTAGGCAACTGGAGTGTTGAACTGGCCCAGTCATTCTGAAATTGAGCTGACTTGACAAGCTCTTTTGCCCCCATACTCTTGCCATTTTCAAAGGCAATGGCCTCAATTTCTTTCAGTTCAGCCACCACTTTCTGTTCGGCATCTAGTAGGGACTTTAGCAAGGCTGTATTTTGTTGCTCAAGGTAGAGATCGACATGGCCCTGGTCGAGCTGCTTCTTCAATTCCTCCACTTCATTTGGTAGCTCATCCCTCCTTGTGATGGTATTGGTTAGAACAGGTATCATGTCCTTAAAACTCTTGGTCATCTCCACCTCAACTAGATCGTGCTAAGACAAAACAAAGAAAAGTTGTCAGTTCAGCATAAAACAATTAGTTCGATAGTGAAGAAATCAGACTTAAAGAACGAAAAGAGAAGAGCTCACCTAGTCCTTTATAGAGTAATAGTGCTTCAACAACTCAGTATGGGAGGCCACCTTGATGGAGTCATGATCCCTGGGAAGAACAACTCCACGAATTAACTCCTGAACAACTTTTGAAAATTGAGCTCGGTCGTTGATGGACAGACCCCAAGATGGACAGAAGTGATGAGGGTCGTGTAAAGTGGACTGATGCCCCATGGGATGGAGAGTCATGCTCCTATAATTCCATATCAACATAGGGGCCTCCTCTTGGCTCTGTTTAGAGCTGTAAATGAGCCGAGCTTTTGGTGTTCAATCTCGACTCATTAAGTTATCGAGTCGATCTTAGCTTGACTTGTTAATGTAATGAGTTGAAAATTGTGTTCGACCTCGATTCATTAAAACTATCTCGAACTCAAGTTCATGCTTGGCTCATATGACATAAATGAGCCGAACATGAATGAGTTTAAGTTCAAAAAAACTAAAATGTACTTGAATATTTTATAATTTTACAACTTAAAAATATAACCAATTTAATTTCCATATTGAATGAAAAAAATTTCATAAAATAGAAGAAGATTACCAATAATATCCTAGACAATCAAGACAAGAAAAATCTTCATAATTACTAAGAAAAATTAGTAATATTAGCTTGAATAAATGTACAAACAAACTTATATGAGCTTAAATGAAATATTCTCAAATCAAACCAAACTCGGCTTGTTCAGAAAAGAATCTCATTTAATGTTTGAACTCGACTCATTTAGTTAAACGAACGAGCCAAACTTGAGCTTATACGGTTTGAGTCGAACTAAGTTCACGAACAGCTCGTTCATTTAACAACTCTAGCTCTATTCCTCGATAGTGTTGATCCCACAGTGAGGAGGGTCCAACACAAGTGCCGAACTAGGCACTTCATGACTAGGAACAGTAGTCCGTTTCTTGAACGGACCAGCTGTTTCATTGTCTTGGACCTTCCTTTTAGCTGTGACCTTTTTCTTTTTTCCCAACCTATTCGAATTGAGTAGAAGGAGGTGGTTAAACTAAAGTACTGGCCGTTGACTCGACTTGAGCTGGTTTGGTAGTTGGAGGAGGAGCCGAACTGGTAGACCTATCGAGATTGAAGACTTGTGAACTTTTCCTGTAAAATGAAAAGCACAACTGGTGAGGGACAAACAAGCAAGTTTAGGGAGCTATGTCAAATAGAAAAATACAAGTGTGTACCCAAGGTTTGGAGAGTAGGTTCTCCTGCCCATTAGAAAAGAAGAGCTAACCACTCGGGTTGAGATAAGGAGGCTATCAGAAAACCTTTTGACATTCAACATAAGCTCCAAACTGAGAATTTTATCCAGTTCACCCTAAGGAACATTTTTTGGATAAACATTGGAACTTGCATGCCTTGTCTCCAGAAAAGAGGAAGAAATCTGAAATTTTTCATGAAAAAAAAAAAAAACTTCCATGCCTTAATGGAAGGTGGACCGCCAAAGAAGAGATCCCGAGTAGGATGTTTAATTCCATTTCGATATCATAATGTGAACCGAAATGTCAGGCTCATGATTGCACCTACTGCTGGCAAACTGCTACGTGTGAAAATAAGGCAAAACTAAATTCATTTAAGGGGAAAATGAATCTAGTTTTGAGGGGTTATTGTAAGTGCTGTAAATAGATATAGGACATGTGGCACCTTTATCTTATCTGTTCGGATTGGATGGCCGAACAGGTAAATCCGAACTGAAGTGTCGCAAGGATGGGAACGAGTTGTTTAGATAAATAATAACTTTCATTCAACTTTATCATCTTAAATCAGGGGATAACTTTTATCACTATCTTGAATAGTATTTGGGATTAACAAGAACTCCTAATCCCTTATCTCATTATTGCATAAAAATACACACGTAGTACTGTTATAAGGTATAAAATACTTACTTTATTCTTCTTGTTCATCTTTCTTTAAAAACTCCCAACTGACTTGAGTGTCGGAGTTACAACTGGGAGTCAATCCCGTCTTATACTTCCAGGTCAGGTTCGTTCGGCTCGTCCAAGGAGGTGCTTTCAGGTTACGCTTGGTTGGTGGGTTCTCTCTCTTTCAGGTGACAAGGTATTTAAAAAAATGTAATAGTTAGTACCGATAAATTTAAAATTGGTTTAAGCCCTCTCTTCCCTAATCCTCCTGGCAATTTGAATATCCTTAGGCATGATGGTAATGCGCATGAATTGTACAGATTAGTGTCCTCAAACAGCCCTACAGGTATGCCTCGGCCTACTGACATGGCATGGCTCTGAAAGCAGATCGGCTTGAAAAACTGCCATTTCACGAAGAAGCCTCTGGAATGGCGGTTTTTTGATCAATAACTCGTACTCTTTTGGTACTTCCTTGTCTCACTACCTCCACCAATCAAAATTACAACAACATTATCTTAAAAAAATTACAAAGACATTAACAAGTAAATTCTGGTAATTAATCATTAATTAACTATATTTTTACATCAAATAAGAATGGTAATCAAAATATCAAGCTTACTGAATGACGGTCCTGACGGTAATGCTTCTTCCATTGATGTCGGGCTGACTTTCGAGCAACCTATCAATTTTGGTATAAATATATAAAATGGATATGCAAAAAAAAAAAGGTGGTTTCAAAGTCAAAAGCAGAAAAAAAAAAAGAAAGAAAAGGATTGAATACCTTGGTAAATAATTCTTTGCCTTGGAGCCTTGCCAGTGAGACACTTGGTGGTTTGCTTTGAGACCATCTTTTAATTTCTTTTTCTTCTACACCAATTTTAACCACAAACAACAAGTTTAAAATACTTTCAAAAGATATGGTAATGGTACGGAAAAACTAGGGTTTTATAGTTTTACATGTACATGTCATGGAAAGTTACACATACTGCAAAAGAATTTGCATGGAAAATGACATTAAAAAAATTCTCAAAATTAATATAAGGCAAAAAACAAAAAAGAAAGAGGAAAAAGAAAAAGAAAAGTTTTACATGAAATTAATCTGGGACAAAGCAATAAAGTAAAAGTTTTTGTGAATTGAGCGGCAATTATAATTATGGCGGGGCAGGCCACTATTATAGTTGAGTTGGAAGGTTCAAGACGGTGGAAGTCGGCTTATATATTTAGTTGGAAAAAAATTCGGATGACTGGAAGTTGGTTTTGTGCTTATTTTAGTGAGGCAAAATTGACGGCTTAGATGTGGTTTAAGGTGTCTTAATCCGGATTGTGAAGTCCTTTGTTTGCTAATGTTTGGGATATACAAGACTTGCTCTGTTTGAATAGGGCTTTTTTTTTTTTTGCTTTTTCGTTTTTGGAAAAAAAAAAGGAATATTCTCTAAAAATATATTTTAGATATCACCTATACGGATCTATATCTTGTTAGGAATTGGGGCATCAGGCACAGCGGAATTTAAAATTTTTAGCCCCAACTCCCACCAGGAATCCCCTAGTTCTACGTATGATTTCATAAAGGAGTTCTGAAGATTACCTTAATCCATGATGAAGTCTCGAGGCGTCTGAGAAGGCTGAGAATCCCTGAGCAGCAGTCCGTGTGTCCCCGCCTCCGATGTCCACGCGAGAAAGCTCCTGGATCACCTCTTGATCGTCTCTACGATCAGTGTGTGTGTGTGTGTGAGAATGGGAGGTGCTAGCCTATTCACTCACACTCTCGGTACCGCTGTTTTCCCCACGTTAGTTTTCTCTCGGAGAGAACTTTTCTCTATTCGACTATCGGGGTATCACCCTCTCTCCTATGTAACATCGATATTAATAGGAGAGAGAGAGAAAGAAGAGGAGAAATGTAGAGGTGGTTTGATTCAAAAATCAAACCACCGTAACATCTGATATCCCCTCTATCCCATTCTGTTATCTGACAAATAAAGATAACACATTTATCTTATTTGTCAGATGACCCCAGGATTTATTTATCTTTATAATTAAACCCCAGAAGTATTTATTTCCAAGTCCCTACTTGGACACACAATTTAATCCAGAACCCAATCTCAATGCGTGTGATCCAATAGGTCCCAAATACACTGGTAATAATTATGAATTATAATTCTAAAAAGAATTAGATAAAATAAACACTTTTATTTTATCATTAATTACAATAATTAATTATTCATAATTATAAATTGTGAGCGGTGTCTAGCAACACATCACAATTACCCAGGTATCCGGAATTGATCAAGGGAAATTCCGACCTAACCTTTTCCATGGAAAATTACCGTGTAATTATTATCCTTTCACCATTGATATCCAATTAGTCAGGGAATAAGGAACAAGTGCCAATTCCCTTAATGACTAATTAATTTTCTAGTTCCCGGAATTAACCTTAGATTAGATTAACTTGAAGACACTCTCCAATTAATCTAATGTAGTCGACTACTAAGGTTACATTCCAACTAGTGGCCTTACTGGATATCAGCTCCCACTATTGGAGTGGTGAATCCTCTCTTGATCACTCACTATCTTTCCATGCTTCACACTACCCCCAATTTCTATTCTTTAAGTCACCCCTGGTGAGTAACAAGAAACAGAATCAAAAGGTAGTGATTCACACTCAAGATACTGTGGTGATCTCAAGTCTAGGATCACTTACACAATTTCCCATAAGAGATTCAACCATTGGCACAAAATATCCTAATGGGATCTCTGTGTGGATCACTCCAATGAATTATTACTCTATAACTCATCTACACATTAGCCTAGGTATCCCTATACCATGGTTGATGAGAACAACCACTACTTACATTAAGTAGGGGCTAATTGTGTACTAGTCTGCTCAGGTATTAATGATGTCCCATCTCATTAATACTATGACTAGGGATATTTAAGAATATTTATTATAAATGTGATTGATATCTCATAGTCAGCAACTCTTGTGACTATCATCACATTAATAAATATTCTAAGGACTTTACCAGCTATATCATATATTAAAATGCATAAAATTGGAAATTCATAAAATACAAAACTTTAATTAGGAATGTATTTCAACAAATTAATTGTTTTTGGGCATACATTCCAACAACCTCCCACTTGCACTAAAACAATTCATTTATAACTCTTAATCCAAATGAAAGTACATGACTATCATGTTTCTTTTGAGATAGTGCTTTAGTAAGAGGATCAGCTATGTTATCCTCAGTGGGGACTCTCTCTATCTTTACATCATTCCTGGCAATGATTTCTCTAATAAGGTGAAATCTTCTAAGTACATGTTTGGACCGTTGATGAGACCTAGGTTCCTTTGCTTGGGCAATAGCCCCATTGTTATCACAGTACAAAGTTACTGGATTAACAATGCTCGGAACCACACTAAGTTCAGACACGAACTTCTTGATCCAAACGGCTTCCTTAGCTGCCTCCGCGGCTGCAATGTACTCAGCCTCTGTTGTAGAATCTGCTGTGGTGTCCTGTTTGGAACTCTTCCAGCAGACGGCACCTCCGTTGAGAGTAAAGATGAAGCCCGACTGTGACTTACAGTCATCCTTGTCAGATTGAAAGCTTGCATCTGTGTAGCCCTTGACCTCCAATTCACCATTTCCATAAACTAAGAACAAATCTTTAGTCCTTCTTAAGTACTTAAGAATGTTCTTAACAGCTGTCCAGTGACCTTCACCTGGATTAGCCTGAAATCTGCTCGTGACACTCAGAGCATGGGAGACATCTGGTCTTGTACACAACATAGCATACATAATTGATCCAATTGCCGAAGCATATGGAATATTATGCATCTTGTCAATCTCAACTTGTGTCTTAGGACACATGCTCTTAGAAAGGCTTATCCCATGAGACATAGGTAAAAAGCCCTTCTTAGACTGATCCATGCTAAACCTCTTTAGCACTTTATCTACGTATGTAGATTGTGAAAGACCAAGCAGCCTTTTGGATCTATCTCTATAGATCTTAATACCCAGTATGTAGGCTGCCTCTCCCAAATCTTTCATGGAAAAATTCTTGGATAACCAACCCTTTACTGATTGTAACATTGGGATATCGTTTCCCATTATTAATATGTCATCCACATATAATATCAGGAAAACGATTGAACTCCCACTAACCTTCTTGTAAACACAAGGCTCATCCGGATTTTTGAGAAAACCAAACTCTTTGATTGTCTCATCAAAGCGGATGTTCCAACTCCTTGATGCTTGCTTAAGTCCATAAATGGACCTCTGCAGCTTGCACACCTGACTGGAATTTGGTGATGTAAAGCCTTCAGGTTGTGTCATGTACACATCCTCTTGCAGATTCCCATTAAGGAATGCAGTCTTTACATCCATCTGCCAAATTTCATAGTCATGATGTGCTGCTATTGCAAGCAATATCCGAATGGATTTAAGCATAGCTACTGGTGAGAAAGTTTCATCGTAATCGATTCCCTCTTTTCGCTTGTAGCCTTTGGCCACCGCCTAGCCTTATAGGTAATCACATTACCATCCATGTCGGTCTTTTCTTGAAGACCCATTTGCACCCTACGGGTTTTATCCCTTCAGGTGGATCAACCAAGGTCCATACCTTGTTGTCATACATGGAATCCATTTGAGTTCATGGCCTCTAACCATTTGAGGAGTCCTGACTGTCGAACCTCTTGGTAGGTAGTAGGTTCACATCTTGTATGACTAGCACATCATTCCCCTGGACTCACAAGAAAATCATATCTCTTGGGTGCGGGCGTGCTCTTCCGACCTACTGGGCTCTTGAACATCCACGCCTTCCGTTATGCCTCATCTCTATGGTGAACCCTTTCTTCTACATTACGTGTTTGTTTGGACATCTTGAACTTTTTCAAGTTCCATGTCAGTTTGAACTTCTTCAAGTTCTATTCTACTCCCACTGCCCCTTTCTAGAATAAACTCTTTTTCTAGAAAGATGGCATGTTTTGAGACAAACACTTTGTTCTCAGTTGGGTTGTAGAAATAGTATCCAATAGACTCTCTTGGATACCCCACAAACAAACACTTGTCAGATCTAGCTTCAAGCTTATCTGACTCTGCCTTCTTCACATAGGCTGGGCAACCCCAAACCTTCATGTAAGACAGCTTTGGTTTCTTCCCTTTCCATATCTCATATGGTGTGGAAGTAACCTTCTGGTACTCTATTAAGAGTATGGGAGGCTGTGTCTAGAGCATATCCCCATAACGATTTTGGGGCACTCGAATGGCTCATCATGGACCGCACCATATCTAATAGGTGCGGTTTCTCCTTTCAGATACACCATTTAGTTGTGGTGTCCCTGGAGGAGTCCATTGTGGAACTATTCCGTTGTCCTTTAGATAATACCAAATTCATCGCCAGTATTCACCACCACGCATCGATCGTAGTGTTTTAATACTTTTGCCAGTTTGTTTCTCTACTTCATTTCTGAATTCTTTGAACTTTTCAAAAGATTCAGACTTGTATTTCATTAAATACACGTAACCATATCTTGAATGGTCATCTGTGAAGGTAATGAAGTACGAGAACCCACCTCTTGCTGTGATTGTCATTGGGCCACATACATCAGTATGTACCAGCCCAAGTAAATCACTGGCCCGATCCCCTTTACCAGTAAAGGGCGTTTTGGTCATCTTTCCAAGTAAACAAGCTTCGCATACGTCATATGATTCATAATCAAATGAGTCCAAATACCCACCTTTGTGTAATTTGGAAATGCGTTTCTTATTTACATGACCAAGTCTACAGTGCCAGAGGTAAGTTTTATTCAGTTTATCTAACTTCATTCTCTTTTCATGTATATTGAGAATTTGGTTGTCTAGATCCAGAATATATAAACCGTTATTCCAATTTCCAGAACCATAAAACACACCATTCTTTGAAAAAGAACAACATTTATTCTCCTGGGTTATCTTAAACCCATTTAAATCCAAACAGGAAATAGAAATGATGTTTGTTGTAAGTGCTGGAACATAATAACAGTTTGACAATTCTAAAATTAACCCACTGGGTAAACTAATGTAATAAGTCCCTACAGCTAAAGCAGCAACCTTTGCTCCATTGCCCACACGTAGGGTTACTTCTCCTTTACCCAGCTTTCTACTGTCCTTTAGACCCTGCATAGATGTGCAAATATGAGAACCACATCCGGTATCTAATACCCAAGAGTCAGATTTGGAAGTAGAAACATTTATCTCAATCATGTATGTACCTGCTGATGAAGCTTCCCCAAGCTTCTTCTGCTTCAGACTCTCCAGATAGGCCTTACAGTTCCTCTTCCAATGTCCATTTTGTCCACAGTGGAAGCAGGTTGCCTTGGACTGGTCTGCCTTAGCCTTTTTGGGCTTCTTGGCAGGCTTGTTATTGGGCTTTTTGGGCCCTTTTCCTTGCCTCTTCCTTTTACTGGATGAAGCAACAACAAGCACCCCAGATCCCTTCACCTTCTTGATCTCCTTCTCGCTTTCAGACATTCAACAATTGAGGTAGTGTGTCTGCAGATTATTCATCCTGATAGTTCATAACTGAGAGAAGAGTGGCAGATTGAAGAACTAAATCAACATTTAGCTCTGGGTCCATCTTGAAGCCCAATTCAGCTAATTTCTCAATTAGCCCAATTAGCTTCAAGGCGTGTGGAACGGGTGCTCCTCGCCATCTTGCACCAGTTCCTTAGAGGTGTCATATCTCACCGTCCTAGATTGTTGTTCAAACAACTCTCTCAGGTGTTGAACTATTTCATATGCCCCGTTCATGTGTTTGAAGTTGGGGAGTCATAGAGGCTATCATGACACATGAAACCGTTCTATTGTCATCCCTATGCTTCTTCTAAGCATTCTTAACAGTAGCCGGTGCGTTAGGTTCGGGTTCGTTAGGCATGGGCCCATCAAGTACATACCGATTTTCTGGGTGAGAACGAGTAGGACATTTCGATGCCGAGAAAGTTTGTGTCGTTTAGTTTACAATCGAAAGGATGGATCGTAGGCTCAAATTGTTACTCATTCTACAACAAAAGAAGATAGAGTTTATCGAAAGTTTTGTTTGATAAAATCATAAAACTTCCAAAATTATGATTTTATTTCCACTATTTTTCAAATCAATTACCCTCTAAAATTGATCAGATTTTCAAAATCCATAGTGGCTAGAATCCGTCTTAATTATTTTGACTTTGAGTGAATCTCAACAAATCAAAATAATTTTAACAGGTGGGTACTTTACCAATTACAACCCTTTGTAATTTCTAGATCCGTTAGGTATCAACTCTTGATTTTACATCTTATGTATTAACCTAACCCTTGCCTCTAAAAATCATGGTCTTGAGTGAATCCCAACAAACCATAGTTTTAGTTAAATCAAACCCATCATTCTCAAGAACATTTCTTATAGTAAAAACATGTAGTAAGTAAGGCAGTTTTGGGTGAATCCCAACAAACTAGCACTTAATAACCACATTTTGTTTTATACTATAATGATGGAAGGCTTGTCTTGATTTAATATTGGATTTGAGGGATTTATTTCCTTTTCAAAATATTTCTATTTTAGTTTGAAATTTTTGAAAAACATTTGGCGGTCTCATCAACATTCATGCATAAATATTTCAGAAATAAATATAGCATAAATAAACCGTGGATGGTTGTGGATATTCCTAAGTTAATTTCCCTGGCCATTAGGGAAATTAACGGTTGACTAGGGTAAGAACGAATTTCCACCTTCTGGTTGCATTGCTCCTTTCTTCATCTTCCAATTTACAATTTCTACACTAGAAACATAATTTCCTATCATCTATTCCTATCTATTGTACATTACAAGTAGAATATCAGAAACCCTGAGTTACATTCAGGGGGAATTAGATGAGGAAAGAAATTACAATTAGAGAAATGAGAAAGGCAGGACACGCAGGCCCTATTTATCAAAAACCACAACCACTCAACCATTCCACAATCACATTGGGTTACTATCCACAACCATCCACCATGCATCCATATGAATTTAAACAACTTTAAATAAAATGGAAAGATAATCATTCATGGATTATTTAGATATATACATATATATCAAGATCTCAAACAAATTTTGAGACCATACATGTGCAGAGAACTTTTGGTAAAAATGATTTTATTAGGTCAATTTAATTCCTAACAAAATTAGGAGATAATTGGAATATTATTTGAATTAATCAAATTAAATTCAAACTAATTCCTGACCCAATAAAATATGAAATGATAAACATCAGAAAATTTAAACAATTTAAAATCGGATCGAGCGTGTGAAAATTTCTAAATTTAAAACTCAAATTTTCAAAAAATTTATTTCACAGAATTTCGCCTCGGAGGATCCGCAGATCCGCAAGCCGCCACAATCCATGCTCCGGGATCGATCAAACCTGCGGAAGGATCCATGAGTTGATCCGCGGTTGCGGATCCACACTATCGGTTGAAACTGAAGGATCCGAACCGATCCGACACATCTCGCGGATCCCTGCGCGACGCGGATCGTAAATCAGGGTTGCTAATGGATCCGCGGACGATCCGCGAACCCGCCATGGATCGCACCATGTTTCGAAACGCAGAAGCATCCAGCGAGATTAATCATGACCGCGATCCGAAGTCGCGAACGATCCAGGCAGCCTCGCGGATCCGCCGCGGATCCGTGTCGGAATCGCCGCGAAGCGATTGGCCGTCTCAGATGCTTTTCACAGATAACACAGACAACAATTACAACAATCCAGAAAATATTGAATCAGCAATTTTCAACATAAAATCAAAATTTTTCCAGATAACCAATCTACTTTAATCTCATTAAAGCTGTAATTTTTAACTCAAGAAACTGCACATGTATATATACATATATCATCCAAATACACATCATCCATGAACAACAATATACAAATCATACGTAAATCCTAGAGATGGCTCTGATACCACTGTTAGGAATTGGGGCATCGTGAATTTAAAATTTTAGCCCCAACTCCCACCGAGAATCCCTAGTTCTAATGTATGATTTCATAAAGGAGTTCTGAAGATTACCTTAATCCGCAGATGAAGTCTCAGACGCCCGAGAAGGTCGAGAATCCGGCAGTCAGTGTCCTGCCTCTACTGATGTCCACGCGAGAAAGCTCCTGGATCACCTCTTGATCGCCTCTACGATGGTGTGTGTGTGTGAGAATGGGAGGTGCTAGCTATTCACTCACACTCTCGATCGAGTGTTTTTCCCACGCTAGTTTTCTCTCTGGAGAGAACTTTTCTCTATTCTGACTATCAGGAGTATCACCTCTCTCCTATCGTAACATCTGATATTAATAGGAGAGAGAGAGAGAAAGAAGAGGAGAAATGAAGGGGAGAGGTCTGTGGTTTGATTCAAAAATCAAACCACCGTAACATCTGATATCCCCTCTATCCCATTCTGTTATCTGACAAATAAAGATAACACATTTATCTTATTTGTCAGATGACCCCAGGATTTATTTATCTTTATAATTAAACCCCAGAAGTATTTATTTCCAAGTCCCTACTTGGACACACAATTTAATCCAGAACCCAATCTCAATGCGTGTGATCCAATAGGTCCCAAATACACTGGTAATAATTATGAATTATAATTCTAAAAAGAATTAGATAAAATAAACACTTTTATTTTATCATTAATTACAATAATTAATTATTCATAATTATAAATTGTGAGCGTGTCTAGCAACACATCACAATTACCGTGTATCCGAATTGATCAAGGGAAATTCCGACCTAACCTTTCCATGGAAAATTACCGTGTAATTATTATCCTTTCACCATTGATATCCAATTAGTCAGGGAATAAGGAACAAGTGCCAATTCCCTTAATGACTAATTAATTTTCTAGTTCCCGGAATTAACCTCAGATTAGATTAACTTGAAGACACTCTCCAATTAATCTAATGTAGTCGACTACTAAGGTTACATTCCAACTAGTGGCCTTACTGGATATCAGCTCCCACTATTGGAGTGGTGAATCCTCTCTTGATCACTCACTATCTTTCCATGCTTCACACTACCTCCAATTTCTATTCTTCAAGTCACCCCTGGTGAGTAACAAGAAACAGAATCAAAAGGTAGTGATTCACACTCAAGATACTGTGGTGATCTCAAGTCTAGGATCACTTACACAATTTCCCATAAGAGATTCAACCATTGGCACAAAATATCCTAATGGGATCTCTGTGTGGATCACTCCAATGAATTATTACTCTATAACTCATCTACACATTAGCTTAGGTATCCCTATACCATGGTTGATGAGAACAACCACTACTTACATTAAGTAGGCTAATTGTGTACTAGTATTAATGATGTCCTATCTCATTAATACTATGACTAGGGATATTTAAGAATATTTATTATAAATGTGATTGATATCTCATAGTCAGCAACTCTTGTGACTATCATCACATTAATAAATATTCTAAGGACTTTACCAGCTATATCATATATTAAACAGATAAAATTGGAAATTCATAAAATACAAAACTTTAATTAGGAATGTATTTCAACAAATCAATTGTTTTTGGGCATACATTCCAACATATCTCACCTTTAAACCATGCGGTTTTATCATCAAAGACCAATCCTTATGTCATATTTTCCGGGAAGCCAATTCTGTAGCGGACAAAGTAGCATCCTTGCACTTGGGTGAAGGTCGGTGTTATACTACTGTAACCCAGCTACCGTCTATAGTAAAAGCTGCTTTGGAATTAGACGCAAAATCTGTTCCTTATTTACGTACTCAAAATATAGGGGAGTAGTACTTCTCATTTAAAATTTCTCGCGATAGTTCTTTTAAGGTCAGGTTTACCCCCCTCCTTCCCCCCCCCAGCGGGCGTATTCCTTGTAATTTTTTTTTATTTTTCTTATTAATAAAATTAAGGACTGTAATCCCTCCTCATCTACGGGATTTTGACCAAAAAAAGAAAAAAAAATCAAAGACCAACCCTTAGCTTTGAAATATTTTCCCAAAAAAAAAAAAAAACTTTAGCCTTGGAATCAATATGATGCTGAATGAGCAGCATTTTTCTGCATCATTGTCTCTCGAGATTGAAAATACGCTTTTCGGACGCTAAGCACTATGATATTGCTTTATCACCTCTTTTTGCAGCATCTAATTAAGGTATGGAAGATTTGGAAAGTTTGAGCATGAAAAACATTTTCATAAACCTTTGTTAAAAAAATTTAGAGAGAAAAATTAAGTGGGCTTGAAAAGATTTATGAGAGGAAGCTAGGGATGAAAATCATTGCAAATTCGGCAACTGCAGTACACCAAAATTGGAACATGTGGTTACTTTACTGTTAAGTTTCTAAACCTATTTCGATTTTAAATTCAAGTGAACCGCGTTCAATTCAGAATCAGTAATGAAAATGCTAACCATTTTGAAATGAAACAAATAAGAGTTTTGAATAAGAATTGATATATTATATGTAGTTTTGTTGTTATCCTTGTCTATGTAGATATGACTTTCTTTCTGTCATATTTTGTATTTTAAATTGGTTGAATCTTGCATTTTACCTAGTTACTAGTTATTGAAACTTATGGAAACAAAAATAGAACTATGATAGGATATTTGTGAAGGAGAAATGACAATATAATAAACAAATGGGACAAATTGTGAGATAGAAAGCGGGACAGAAAACCCATTATGTATTAATGTTTTTCTATTATTATGCTTGAAGTACTCTATTAAACTTTCTTTTGGTCATAGTGTTGGATTTTTAGGTTACAATACTCCATTATTAAGGATTTCTTTTTTGTTTGTTTGGATGTGAAAATTTGTTTCAGTAGAAATTGAAGTTGCAAGTAATATCTTATGTCAATGCCCTAAATCAATTTGGCTGGCACAAAAAAAAGGTATCAATGGTATAAAGTACTTAGGACGACATAGTAAGAAAATAATGCCAATGAAAAGAAAGAAACAAATAGCTCACAATCTCGTTCGCATTGTATTTTGGTAGTTTTTTTTCTTTCAAAGTTGAGTAAATATAAAAAGTAAAGAAACACAAAAATCCAAAAGTAGAACTACTAAAAGTTTGTGAGAAAGTACACGTGTGAAATTCTTTTTAGGTTCATTAGCAAAAACAATGTGCAAAGAAACCATTATATTCCATATATCCCATGTAGTGGCGGAGCCACATGCAGCCAAGTGGGGTCAATTGACCCCACTTAATTTTGAAAAATTAGTTTTTAGATTTAGAAAATTTGGAAAATTTTTAAGTGACATCATATTTGACCCTATTAAGTTTTATCAAATTCTCTTTTCTACATATATTGACCCCAAACAATTAAAAATTTATAATTCTTACCACTACAAGAATTTTGAATTTATTTAAAGGTATTTATAGAAGTTCCTTCAAGAATAAATTCTTCCATAATTTTCAAAAACAATGGATGAGCTTTCTTGTGTGGGATGGGAAAACCAATTTTTCCAAACTTCAAAGTTTTGAATTTTTTTTTTCAAGTGGATGCTAAGTTTTATGTTTATAATACAAAATTAAATTACTATAACACACTAGAGATAAATTTCTTAAAAGAAACCTGTAGAAGATCAAATTGATGGTAGTTTACATATTATTTTTAAAAGAATCAAGAGTTTCGGTTACTTACATTGGAAAAAATATATTTAATAAAATTAATAATGAATTGATTTTGCAACTTTTTAAGAAAATGAGTACTCAAAGGATACAATTATAATTTATATGTAATGCTAGTAGTTCTTTTTTTTTTTCAAATAAGTTTTATTGTACTAAAATTTGACCCCACTTATTGTGAGGTCTTGGCTTCGTCCCTAATCTCATGAATTATAAGATTTTAACATGACTAATACGTGCTTGAATCTGATTGCAAGCATTCACAATCCAAAAGTGATAGATAATTCTCAAGCTGCGAGAAAACATAACTGAGTTACAAAGTTAATCAGGAAGCAAATAGGATCAATTATTTGAAACTGGATTATTTATTTAGCCCGGGCAACATACATTACTAAGATAATCATTAAAGAACTTAGAAGTAATAATTATAGAAAATTTCACAAAACCAACTCTTTGTAATCACAGATTTACAGTTACATCTTGAAACCTTTTTCGTACAGGTATATCGGGGGTCTTCAATCTTTTGGCCCCATGCGTGGATTGCAATCACATATGCGTGCATATACAGTTGATAAATAAAGTAAATGATGAAAACTGTAAATCAACCAAAATGGGCAAACCGCGAGTTATAGACATATTAGGCCAAAAACCCTGTGGTCTAATTGCTAATGTTGAGATTTTAAAATTTAGAGGTTCTGGGTTCAAATTCTTTATTTTTTCTTCTCGCTTCTTAAATCCCAATTCTCCTCTACTAGATTAAAATACCCAAAACAAAAAAAATGTTGTAAGACTACTACTATTCTACACAATATATATATATATATTGTGGAAATCTGAATTGAAGATAATTCATATTGTGAGGCAAAGATTAATTAGAATTGTCAATTGAGGAACTCACGATGTCATAAAACTGTGAGAAAATGTGCCACAGCCACCATTAAAATTCCACGGCTCCATCTTAAAGCTCACACAAACTTCTGAAATCTAAGACACCTAAAGATAAAAAATTGATAAATAATCACATGATCCTTAAGTAATAAAAACTCCCAGCAGATCTTGTCAAAACTTTCTTATACACCAAAATGATGAGCAAATCTTTACGGAGTTTAAAAAAATCCATTACTAAGAATCTTAAAACGGAAAAAATTGCAGAAACCTATAAACGAAACAAAACCTTGATATCCCTGCAAAGAAAAAAAAAAAAAAGGGAGGTTGTCGAGTACAATAGAAAAAATTGTTTCTATAATCAAAGCACGTAAAAGTGGAGGTAGCAATGGGTTGTGTTGTATGCTTATCATGTTGTATCCCTATCATGTTCGTGTCAGAAAAACATAATTCTAACCCAATCCGTTAGACTTTTGTGTTATATCATGTCATAACCTGTTTGTTGATAGGTTAGCCCAAACCAATCTGTGTAACCCTTTAAACACTTTATACGATTAAATTAATTTTAGTATGATGCATTGTTTTACCAATCAGCCTATTGATCTATACTAGAAAGAATCTAGTACTTTAGTTATTTATTTTAACCCATTTGATCATGTAACTCGATTTAATATTGTTATTATTAAAGCACACAATAAAATTTTTTCAAATATATAGTCAACACAAAATTTAAAGTTTTTACAACATCCAAAAAAAAAAAGAAAAAAAGACAATGAACCTTTCCAAGCATAATATAAGTTACAAATTTGGCCTTATTTTGATTGCTATTTTTTAAATTTTTTCATTTTTTGTGAATATTCTTTCTACACTTTTTCTAATCACCTTTTATCTCACATACATCACATTCTAAAAAGTGCTAAAGTAATTTTTCTCCAAAAGCTCTATTGAAATGTGACCCAATCAACCTTTTAGAAATATGGTCAAATAGTTCCATATGTGATAACATGTAAAACTTGTGAATTTTTAAAATTTCTAATTGAAAATTTCAAACCAAATTTGCTCATTGTTAGTTTTTATGAATTACTCAAAATAGCATGTGTAGTAGTTAATTATTATCATAAAGTAAGCATGTTATCAGGTTAGCGTATCAACCTGTGGGATGATCCAACTCAACTCGCATATATTCGTATTACTAATAGGTTGGTCCAATAATAGCCCATTAAAGTTTGGGTCGTATTAATACTTGTTAATTTTGAATTATGTTGGAGTGGTGCTATCGTGTGGTGTCAGAATTGTCACCGCTATGTAAAAGCCCATATCTGAAATAGATGATAAGGATAAATTTAGATTTCAAATTCTGTCTTAAAAGGATTCTGATAAATATATAAGAGACTTGTATAGTGTTGACTTTTCAGACGAAGAAGGCAAGGAAGTGACTAGGAGGGTGAGAGAGAAGCTTGTCGGGAGAAGTTTATAAAAAAATTGAATAGAAACAAAAAACTAAGAAAGTGCGGAGGGAATCTGGTGAGAGAAATTTGTGAAAGTGTTCAGCACGTATAGAAAGAGTCGTTGTCTAAGCTACCCAAGTAAAAAGAGAAATTGAAATTGGATGCGGATGTGAACAGCATTTTAGGGATTCCTCTTGTACCTTGGTTAAATCAAATGGCAGAGGAAATTACTGAGATTCTGAAAAAATTTACCCTTTCTAAGGAGGAGTTGGGTGGCATAGAGTTAGATATAGGAGATGTCAATGGAAGTTTAAAAGAATGTTAATCCAGCCTGATGGGAAAGGTAAAAGGTGAAAAAATTGTTAATTTTTTTGGGATGAAGAATTTTGTTAATACAGCATGGGGGTATCTGAAGGAATTGAGAGTGGTTGAATTAGGAGTAAACTTGTTCCAGTTTGTTTGCCGAATGATAATGATAGAGAAAAAATTATGAAGGGTGGGCCTTGGATAATTGATAGTCAACTATTGATTGTGAAGGAATGGTTTGATGGTATTGAGGAAGATGCAAATGCCTTTTATAATGCATTGATATGGGTCCAGGTTTGGAATCTGCCAGTTCACTGGCTATCAAAGGAGGTAGGAGAGAAAATTGCAACTGTATTCAATGGCCTGAAGGAAATAATAATCCCACAAATTGGAGGTAAAGAAGGAAGACATCTAAAGATTTTGGTTAAAATTGATACTTCTAAGCCTTTGTTGAGAGAAACAACTGTTCAAATGGAGGGGAAAGTGAAATAGGTCAATTTTAGGTATGAACGGTACCCAGATTTCTGTTATAGATGTGGGAAGATACGACATAGTGAGAGGAATTGTAAGGAGATTAGTGAGGGGGATCCAGGTCAGGGTGACAACCAATATGGCCCCTGGTTAAGAGCAAATGGAGGAAGGGGATCACCACAAAAGAACCAAAGAAATCAAGCACCCACTAATGGTTTTTTCGGGAGGCAAAAATGGGGTGGCAGAGAAGGCAACATGACACCAAAGCAGATAGGAACTGAGATGAGTAATCAAAGGATGGTGGAAAGAAAGAACATGGAAGGGAACAATACTGGGGAAAAGTATGAGGGAAACATCCAAGCTTGCACAGAGACTAATCAAGGAATGTTCACTGAGAGGGATGCAGTAATACCAATGTAGTCTAATGGAAAAATAAAGAGTGTAACAGGAAAAGAGAATCAGGAAAATAAAAAACAGGTAACAGGAGATAAAGGGAAAGAATTAGTGATCTCTATTGGTGATGAATTGTTAATGAAGGAAAATCAGTATGAGTTGAATGAGGGGAGCACTAATAAAAAACCAAGAAGGAAGGCAAGGAAAAATTTGAAAACTCCCACCATCAGAAGAAAGGCTTTGAGGGATATTCAAATCAACTGTAGTAAGAGAGTGAATCAGGGGAAGAGGAAATTCCAATTGATGGATGAGGACATGGTTGATGTAGAGATGGAAGAAGGAAGTAAGAAAAAAAATAGACCAGCAGAAGGGAGGGATTGAAAAGGGAGAAGAGGAGGTGGAGACCAGCCTAGTCTGGTCTCCTAAGGCAATATGAAGGTATTGGTGTGGAATTGTCAAGGTGCTAGGAGCCCCTTGACAATTCCCCTAGTTGAAGAAGGCTAGGAACCTCCTCTCCCCAAGTACGATTTTTTTATGCGAGACTAAGAATAAAATGGCATTCATGGAAAAAGTCAGAAGTCAGTTGTTTTTTGAGAAGAATGTAGTTGTGGATGCAATGAATAGGTCTGGTGGTATGGCTTTGATGTGGAAAGAGGAAGTAAAGGTGGTGGATGTGCAAGCTTTTGCATTCACAATTGAAGCTCAAATAGAAGAGGAGGAAACCTGTATTAGCTGGTGGTTCGTTGGTATTTATGCTAGTACTGATGCTCAAGTGAGGAAGAATCAATGGGAGGTAATAAAGAGAAGAAGGAGGCTCTAGGGGAGCAAGCGGTTGATTGCTGGAGATTTTAATGACATTGTCTCTAATGAGGAAAAGTTGGGTGGAAGGGTGAGGGAGGAAGGAAGTTTCAGAGATTTTAGAGAATTCATAAGAGGAAATGACTTGGTTGATCTTACTTTCGAAGGCAAACCATGGACATGGAGCAACCACTAGGTAGATGATGGGGAAATTAAGCAGAGATTGGATTGAGCCATGTGAAGTGCAGATTGGAGCCAACAGTTTGAGAGAACTAAAGTTAAACATGTAGACAATTATGGATCTGACCATTGCATGATCTTTATAGACTCCAATCCCCAAGCAAGAAGGAAAAAGAAGAGGTTTCAGTTTGATAAAAGATGGTTGAAGAGAGAAGGTGTGGAGAAGGTTATACAGGAAGCTTGGAATGAACATCAAGAGGGGAGTCTAATGGTTCAGATTAAGAGAAGGATAACTACTTGCAGAATTGCACTTTTGAAATGGAGTAACAGGTTCCAGGAAAATGCTAGAAATAAGATTGAGAGAATTAAAAAGGAGATTGAGGAGGCGTTGAATGCAAGAGATACAGAGAAGAAAGAGAGGGTCAGGTGCTTGAAGATGCAATTGAAGGAGGCCTATCAGGAAGAGGAAATATTTTGGAAACAGAAGTCTAGGAATCAGTGGCAAAGGGAGGGAGATAAAAACACTAAATTTTTCCATGCTTGTGTTAAAGGAAGAAGAAAAAGAAACAAAATGCAAAATCTCCAAAAGGAAGATGGATCTTGGACAAAGAATGAAGAGGAAATTGGGCAAGAAGTGACAAAATACTATGAAAAGCTGTTTTGTTCAAAGGGAGTTGATCACTTAACTAAGGTACTAAGTGGAATCCCAATAACAATAACTAATCAGATAAATGAGGCTTTAACTCAATTAGTAGAAGAGGATGAAATTAAAACAGCTTGTTTTCTATGAACCCAAACAAATCTCCCGGTTTGGATGGGATGTCACCCTGTTCTTCCAAAAGTTCTGGAATATTGTTAAAGAAGAGGTAACTAAGACCATCCAAAAATTTTTCTTCAGTAGTTACCTCACAAAAGCTATGAACCATACTTTGATATCCCTGATTCCTAAGGTTGAGTGCCCAATCGCAATGAAAGATTTTAGACTAATCAGTTTGTGCAATGTTGTTTATAAAATAATTTCAAAGATTCTTGCTACTCGACTCAAAATGTTTTGAACTTGTGTATTAGCAAGAATCAAGCAGCTTTTGTGCCTGGAAGATAGATTTTGGATAATGTAGTAATAGCTCATGAGTTTTTGCATCACCTTAAAAATATAAGGCAAGGAACTCAAGGCTTGATGGTTCTAAAATTGGATATGGCAAAAGCCTATGACAGGGTAGAGTGGGATTTTCTAGAAGCAATCATGTATAAAATGGGTTTTTTGCAGTAGGTGGGTTAAGTGGGTGATGGAGTGTGTTAGAACTGCCCTTTCTCCTTCAATGTAAATGGTGAACCAAACGAATATTTGACACCTAGTAGAGGAATCAGACAAGGTGACCCCCTGTCACCTTATCTATTCCTACTAGCTTCTGAGGCTTTCTCCAATATGCTGACAAAGGCAGAAGTGGAAGGAAAGATTAAGGGTTTCAACTATGTAGGAGAGGTCCAGCTATTACTCAATTATTCTTTGCGGATGATTCTATAATTTTGTGTAAAGCTGAACTAGACCAGGTAGAAGAGTTAATGAGAATTCTAGCACTGTATCAGAAAGGTTTTGGACAAATGATTAAATGGAAAAATCATTAGTTTTCTTTAGCAAAAATACAAGCAGAAACAAGCAAAGGAGAATCTGTTCGACACTAGGAAAGATCAATGTTGTTAAGCAAGGAAAGTATCTAGGATTACCAATGGTGATCATCAGAACTAAGAACCAATTGTTTGGTTTTTTAAGGAAAAGTGCTCCATAACATTGGGAAAATAGAAGAACAAAAAGTTAAGCTTAGTTGGCAAGGAGGTCTTACTGAAAGCAATAGCAATGGCTCTGCTCAACTATGCCATGTCCTGCTTCAAACTCCCAGCTAGTTTGTGCAAGAAGATAAGTGCAATGATGGTAGATTACTGGTGGGGTGAGGAGGATGGAAAGAAGAAAATGCACTAGTGTTCATGGAGGAAAATGGTTCGGTTGAAGGTTAATGGTGGACTTGGCTTCAGGGATATACAAATTTTTAATAAGCCTCTTTTGGGTAAACAAATTTGGAGAATAGCAACTTCTCCAATCCTCCTAATCAGCAAGATCTTAAAAAGCAAGGTACTTCCCTACCTACTCTGTTTTAGAGGCCCAACAATGCAGGAATGCTTCCTGGATTTGGCAGAGCCTTATGGGGGTAAAGGAAGAAGTAAAAAAGGGAGTAAGGAAGAAAATAGGTAATGGGGGCAGCACTAGAATCTGGCAAGGTGCTTGGGTACCAGAGGCAAAGGATGGAAGAATAAACTCAAGTAAACTTGAAGGTTGCACATTGACAAAGGTAGAAGATCTGATTACAAATTTCAGATGGATAGATCTCTGATCTATGCAACTTTCAGGCTTGAAGAGGCTAGGAAAATTATGAAGATTCCACTCAGTTTAGTAGGGAAACCTGATAGACTGTTCTGGATCCATACTCTTCTGGGTAGAGGTGAGCAAATTTCTGAAATTCCGTATTTCCGACCGATTTCGATATGAAATCGGAAATTCAAAAATGGAAATACGGAAATACGGAAATACGGACGGAAACGAAATAAATCGAATTCAAATACTTCAAATTTGATGCGGATTTGGTAATGTAAATTTCATTTCGGAATTTTTCAAATTTGAATTCAAAAATATAATATAAAATAAATAGAATTTGTATAATATATATATGCTATATATTTCCATAAAAAAAAAGGTTTTTCGTAATTTCTATAATATCACACTCTCTCCCCGACTCTCAGTCTCAGCCGGCCTCTCTCTTCTCTAATTCCAAAGTCCGAATCGAGGGTTTTCATCTTCAACATTTCAGCTTTTGCCTTTGAGAATTGAGAGGAAATTTGGATTCCCAAATCCCAAATGGCCAAACCTTTGCAAGTTTTCAGATTTCAGATTTCTAATTTCTGAGCAAATTTCCGATTCTAATTTCTAACCCTAATTTTCCTAATTCGATTTCCTGAAGAGTGAAAGAGCTGCCGGCACTCTCTTTTCCGATCTCTCACTTCTCTCTATGATTCTCTACGATCTCTGAATTCTTCAACTAGCTGAATAATGTCAGTTGAGTGCGATAATAGTGCAGAGGATTTGGAGCATGAAGGTTTATCTCTTAATCCTTCCAGTTCCCGTAGTCCAACTCCAAGTTCTGATACGTGTGCTGGTGAAGGTACAAAGAAGAGAGAACCATACAAGACAAGGTCTTTGGTGTAGGATCACTTTGCTATAGAATGGAAGGCACACATCAAACACGGCAAGTGCAAGTATTGTGATGTGGTTATTGCTGTTGACTCTAGGTCTAATGGTACGACTTCTTTGCTCAATCACTTTAAGCATTGTAAGCAAAATCCGAATAATAAAGGTTGTGGTCAAACTACATTATGCTTAGGGATTTCTAGTGATGGGGATGAGTCCAGGATTGCTCTAATTGGTTGGAAATTTGATCAAGATGCTATTAGGAAGAGTATTGCTTACATGTTGACAGTTGATGAGTTGCCATTTAAATTCATTGAAGGGAAAGGATTTCAAGATGTTATGCGCACTACTCGTCCTCAATTTAGGATTCCCTCTAGGTGGACTATATCTAGAGATTGTTATCAACTCTATTTAGATGAGAAATCAAGGTTAAGAAATGTTATTAAAGATGCATGCAGTAGAGTGTGTCTCACAACTGATTCTTGGACCTCTATACAAAGGATTAATTATATGTGTTTGACTGCACAGTTTATTGATAATGATTGGAGATTGAACAAGAGAATAATAAATTTCTATCCAATTTCTAGTCATAAAGGAACTGATGTAGGAAAGGCTATTGAGAAATGCTTGCTTGAATGGGGCATTGATGATGTTTTTACTGTAACTGTTGACAATGCTTCCTCTAATGATGTTGCTGTGTCATACTTGAAGCAAAAAATTCAAAATTGGGGTAAGGCTGTGCTCGGGGGAAAATGGATGCACGTAAGATGTGTTGCACATATTGTGAATCTTGTTGTCAATGATGGTTTGAAAAGAATTGCAGAATCAATTGAATGTATTCGATCAGCAGTAAGATATGTTAGGCAATCACCTTCTACGTTGAGAAAGTTTAAAGAATGTGTTGAAATTGAAAAAATTGAATGTAAAAAACTATTGAGCCTAGATGTTTGTAGTAGGTGGAACTCAACATACATTATGTTAGACACTGCCCAAAAATTTGAAAAAGTCTTTGTAAGATTTGAGAAGCAAGATCCCCTTGTGGTTCAAGACCTGCAGTCATTGCCAACAAAATTAGACTGGGAAAAGGCTAGATTTATATGCTTATTTCTGGAAAATTTTTATGATCTAACTGTAAAAGTTTCTAGAACAAAATATGTGACTTCAAATGAATTTTTTAATGATATCAGTCACATAAGTGGGATCTTAAAGGAGATGATTGCAAGTGAAGATTCTGAATTAAGTGCAATGGCAAAGGCCATGAAGGATAAGTATGATAAATATTGGGGGAGAATTGAAAAAATGAACATGTTAATTTTTATTGCTGCAATGCTTGATCCCAGGACCAAGTTTGAGTATTTTGAATTTGTTCTCATGAAAATGTATGGGGAGAGTGAAGGTAAGGTTGTGGCTGAAATAGCAAAGGATGCTATGTTTGAATTGTTTAATGAATATAAGAGGATGAGCTTCCCTTCGGCATTTAGTATCTCTCAATCCTCATCTTCTTCACTGTCCAGTGAATCTTGAAATAGCAGTCAGCATTCAACTTCTTCAGATGTGTCAAAAAAAATTAATGACAGGTACAAAATGGAGTTTAAGAAAAGAAAAATGGAACTTGGAGGTAGGGACAATAAATCTGAGTTGGATAAATACTTTAGTGAAGAGTGTGAAGATGATGATGATAAGTTTGATATCTTGGGATGGTGGAAGGCTAATAGTATCAGATTTCCTGTCCTTGCACAAATGGTTCGAGATGTCTTGGCTGTTCCTATTTCTATTGTTGCTTCTGAATCTGCATTCAGTACTGGAAGACGTGTTCTTGACACTTTTAGAAGTTCATTAACTCCAAGAATTGTTCAGGGCCTTACATGTGCTCAAGATTGGCTGAGATCAACAACTTCTGAAATTAATGTGGAAGAAACATTGGAGGAACTTGACGCCTTTGAATCTGGTATAATATTGTCATTTTTCATTTTTATCACTTAATTTTTAAACATTTACTACCTATTAATATGTTTACTCACTGTTGTTGTAGTTTTGGTGAAGAATGGAGCTGAATCTACCATCATTGGTCTTTGACAAGCCAACTTGACATGGATAATGGATTGAAGATTAGTCTTGAATGTTGACTGCCTACTTGCTTTAGGAGTTTAACAACTACTTTATTTATTTTCTGCAATTAAGACAATTTGGTTTTGTACTTTGAAGTTGCTGATGCTTAATTCTTATATTTGGAGTATGGACAATTTGCCAATTCGATTTATAAGTTTTAGTTTGTAGTTTGTACTCTAAATTTGTATTGAATACTGATGCAGTGATTCGATGCTTGATTTGGCTGGTCAGAGTTGATTTGTATTGAATACTGATGCACACTTGCAGTGATGCTTGATTAAATTTGGCTGGTCAGAGTTGATTTCGGCAATTCGGACACATTCCGAATTGCCTATTTGAAATCGGAACGAATTCAATTCGGAATTTAGTTATCCGAATTCGAATTCGGTCGGTAAATGTCATGTCAAAATTTCTGAATTTTCTGATTTCATACTTCCGAAATGCCGAATTCGCTTCCGATTCTCATCCCTACTTCTGGGCAGTATACTGTTAACTCAGGCTATGAAGTGATGAGCAACACAGAGAACCAGATTCTAGGTAGATGTAGCCAAAAAGGAGAATCCAGCGAGACCCCCCTGGAAAGCTAATACATGGAGAAAGATTTGGCAATTGAACAACAAAAATAAAGAGAAAGTTTTTATTTGGAAATGTCTAAAAAATGCATTGCCAGTGAAGGATAACATTTTCAGAAGAACAGGCTATGGAAGTGCAGTCTGTGGAAGGTGTGATGAAGCTGCTGAAACAATTGAACACATGTTCTGTAAATGTGTTAAAGCAGAAGAGATTTGGAAAATGGCCCCAGTGCAGTGGGATGGACTCAAAGAACATCAAGGGAAATTCAGTGTATGGTGGCTGGCTCTACAAGAGGCAAGGAGGAAGGAAGGAAGTGACCATATAGCCTTCACTGTAGATTTGCTCTGGCAGATTTGGAAGGCCGGAATGAGAAGGAATTCCAACAACTTGACCAGCACCCATGGAAGGTGGTTCAAAGAGCAACAAAGGGAGGAATACAGAATAGTTTTGATGAACAACCAACAAGTGCCTAACCTGAAAGAAGGTAAGGATATGAACCAACAAACCAGAGACAATGACTTGACCATGTGCGTGGAGGTAGGACAACATAAGGAAGAGGTGAATATTGGAATTGGAGTAAAAACCATCGACTCAACTAACAAGATCAAAGCTGTATGGTTAATGTGCGAGATCAACACAAGCTTACAAGTCCTTGACTATGCTATAACTTTGAGACTGGCCCTGTGTAAAGCAAAAGGAGTTGGATGGGATAAGCTGAAAGTTGTGACTTCTTGCAACTTGATAAACAAGCAAATGAAGACACAATGTTCAAAAGATATCCAGGTGGCTGCCTTGATGGATGATATAAAAGAGCTAAACTCTATGTTTCAGAAAGTCTCATTTGGTGCTGCTTTAATGGAATTAGGAGATTTTAGTAAATCTTTTTGTAATCATACTTTAATCATAACTCTTGATGAGGAATTAGCAATTCTCTTTGCTTAAATTGCACTTTTGTATAGCTCTTTTGAGCCTTTACTCACATAGTGTATATTCCTTTTATAGAAATAAAAGTTATCGTTTTTGGGAAAAAAAAAAAGTGAACAGAATTTTAGTATATTTATCTATCATATTCAAAGTGTCTTTTCTCTATTGTGCGCTTCAAAGTTAGATTTCATTCTTTCCTTTAAACAAGTGCCTTATTACATAAATAACTGCTAATTTAAATAAAAAAAATTCCCTAACAAGAGAAAGGTGGGACTAGTGGCAAAGATAGGACCTTGGATTGGGAGGGCAAAATCTGAGCACTATTTTGCTTTTTTATTCAATCAAAAATTTTTCTACGGAGGTTAATAAGGAATCTGGAGGTTCAAGGTAAAGTTTGAGCACTATTTTGCTTTTTTATTCGGTCAAAAAATTTTCTAAAGAGGTTGATAGGGAATCTGAAGGGGATAGAACCGCCTCCATACATAGGTAAGTATGCATTTGCTAGTGAAATTTCAAGAAATCTTAATTTGAAATACAAGTTAGGGGGTTTAGAACCCCCAACCTACACCCAAGAGTCCCTATCTAATAGCCAACATACCTAGATCTTGGTTGGTTTTTGAGCACTCTAATTTTTTAAAACATATTGGTAAGTAAATTAAATGACAAATGAACAGTACAATTTAAATCACAACTAAATGTTATGCACTAAAAAGAAATGTAAATACTAAGTGCAACATTAGTGTAATTCAAAAAATAACTAATAAAATTCCTTCAACATTAATACATAAAAAGTAATAACTTATGCGCTGCGGATAAAAAAAAGTACTAAGTAAATTTAAAATGCACAAGAACAAAATTTAAAAATACTAATGTCTTAAAAGTTAAATTAATATATAAAGATCAAATGAGTCGTTTTACTATCCTTCGTGATTTATTGTTATTGTTCTTTTTTTTTTTTTCAATTGTTGAAACTTTTGTCCACACTTTAGACAAAAGTCAATAACTTAAAAGATTTGAAGACATTCTTTTTATTTTGTTCCATAATTTTTTTCCTCTAATAGGTAAATATTTGATTGAATGTACTGTTTTGTTAATCGGAGAAGTTTATAGAGCATTAAAAGACATTCCTTTTCATTTTCTCTCTAACCCTATAATTGGTCCTTTTTGTCCTATAATTGTTCCTTATTTTCACCTAAAAAGTAGAAACTAAAAGATCACATTTCTTTTGGTTACAAATTGAAAGCTCTCACGTTTTGTTTGGTTGAGCATTATAGAAAGAATTAATTAATTAAATCTCTCCTCATTAAATGCAACTGGTTTGCCTTTACATGTTAGCCCACCATTTTTTTTTTTTTTGTTTCAAAGGTGCAACTAGGGCTGCAAACGAGTCGAGTTTTGGCTTATCGAGCTGAACTTGACTAATTTTTCATCGAGATTGAGCTCTCGACGAGCTCTCAAAATGAAACTCGATCTTGAGCTTGACTTTGAATTCGAGCCTAATTGAGCTCGAGTTCGAGCTTACTCGAGCTCAAAAAACTAAAAAATATTTATTTTATTTTTTAAAAATAAATAAAATAATTATTTTTCTTAATAAATAATAAAAATATTAGGGATATATATGTAATTTCACTATTAGAATAAAAAATAAAAATATATAAATAAATAATATATATATATATATATATATATATTGAACCTATTCGAGTCGGTTTGCGAGCTATCAAGTTTGAGAGAGTCGAGTTCGAACTTGACTTGAACATGAAAATGAGTTGCTCGAACTCAAACTTGAGCCGCTCATGAGCGGCTCGACTCGTTTGCAGCCCTAGGTGCAACAACTAAAACTTAATGAAAATTTCTACACCTACAAGGGTATTTTTAAGAAGTTGGGGGAGGGAGGGAGGGAGGGGTAGTTGCCCACCCTCAATCTAATGTAGCTTCACCAATGGGTGGAATTTAAGAAACAGAGAAGGGATGGAGGGATTGTGTCCTAGAACCTTTAATTCTTATTATTCATAACTACTAAGTTAATTACTCATATTGAGTACCTTTGGCACTAAATTATTATGGTCTTCAAATCACCCCAAAGCTTTTGAAGTGGTATACTTTTGATAATTTCATTGGATTTCGGGGTAAACTTTAATGGACATGTTGCACAACCAATGTATGAAATCATGTTATATGTGACAATGAAACATGGTCTAATTGGTAAGATATTTCACCAGCAATCGGTAGTCTACAAGTTTGATCATCACAAGGTAAGCAGAGAGCCACTGTTAATCCACTTTGTATAAAAAACAAAAGGAAAAGAAATCATGTCATACGTGTTTCATTTGATACCAAAATAAGATTGAATGTACAAAAATACGTGATATGAAAAATTGAGCCTATAATTTTAAACCAAAAAATTAATTCAGTTGCTCAAACTATATGATATATAGTTTAGTAGTAATTTGGTTTTGTGAATTTATTTTCTTTTCTTTTCTTTTCTTTTCTTTTCTTTTTGTCAAATTAATCTCCAATATTTTTGTTTGGAAATGGACTATGGAATGTAGGTGGAGGTGAGAGAAGTTGGGTTTATGCATCATCATATCTTTTGCAATTTTGGGGACAAAATTTTTTATACTTGAAAAATTCCCGTTTATTCCAGTTTGGATTGTGTTTTCTACACAAAAATTTCATCAATTTCCATGAATACTCCTTCTATATAATTTTCAATCATTTCTTACCTTACCTATATTGCATACTTAAAAAGTACTACAGTAATTTTTTCTCAAAAACTTCTTAGAAAAAAGAATAGAAACGCGATTAGTCTCGTAATCTAGAAATGGATATGCGAAAAGGTTGTCCATGTACAGTTCTTGGTTGTTGTGACCAGTGCAACCACTTTGGTGCCGGAAATGTATATAAATTGGGAAACCATGGATTAATGTAGCCGATAAGGACATGAAAGAAGGGCTTCAAATCCTCTGTCCCCATTTTTACTCTGTCCCCTTTGTCCCTTTCACCAAAAACTGCCACATGTCCATGCAATCAAATATCTATTAGATATATATCTTGTATTTTAGACGATAAATCATAACAATTATTTGTTTTTATTAATCTTTTAATCAAACTCAATTGACTTTAGTTTTTCTTTTTTTTAATTAAATGGCAACTCCAGAGAAAAAAATCTTTTGTCTTTATTTTTTTAAATAATCACATCCATACAAATTCTAACTTTTTTTCTTAAAGGAAAAAAGAATGGAAACAACTGCAAACAATAAAAAAAAAAGAAGAAAAAGAACAGTTGATTGAAATAAAATATCAGTTAGGGAATCAATTGATAAAAGGTACAACTACATAATGTAAGAATGTCTTGTTACTCCTTTTTTTCCTGGAGATATTGTCATTCTCTTTTTAAAAAAAATAGATAAAGATAAATATTTTTGTGTCTCTTACTTTTGACAAAAAAAAAGAAAAGTATAAATAAATTCGCATTAAGAGTCTTTTGAATTATTTAAGGGAGAAAAAAATAAAAATTTGAATTCTAATAAACGATGAAACAATTGATAAAAATTAGTAATGGTTTAAGTCTTTTGAATTTCTAAGAAGAATAACATTAGAAATAATTGAATGCATTGACATATGGCATGTTGTGGTATAGGGGACAGAAGGGATAGAGGAAAAATGGGGATAGAAGATTTGAAGCCGAAAGGAGGTGGAAAGAAATGATTAGGAAATCAATTGCCATTTTGAAAAAGTTTAGTTAGCCCCAACTTTAGTTTTACTTTCCCTTCTGAATACAGTCAACAGGTATTTCATAGGGATGTAATTTTTGACGTCAAAGATTTTTCATTTATCTCTATGACTTTTGGACCATGTTTAACTTTTAAAACTTCAACTTGCTTCTAATATCATTTTCCCAACTCTTTTTTTTTCATACCCTTTAGAAACACTTATTGAATATATAATTTGTGTTTTTAGAGAAGAAAATAATATTTCTTTTAATAAAAAGTACATTTGATGAAAAAAATACAATAGCACTAAAACTTATTTATTTAAAAAAATGCAACTAGAACGTATAATCCTAATAGTTCTACTGCATGATGCAATAAGAATTTTATTTAATAAAAAGTGCTTATATTTTCAAGTCATGTTGGACGATTAGACGACTACTGCAACTAACTACCTCCTAAACACTGTCTGTATTCCAATTGTCAAGAATGAAAAAACAGCTCAAGTTTTTAAAATCTAAAAATAAAAATAGACAATTATAGTAGAAAATTGACAACAAGCCAAAGAAAAGAAGAAACGAAAAGGGGACAAAAAAGGAAAATTTTAAAAAAAAATTAACTATACGTCTATGATAGTTGTGGACTTCTATCCAAAAAATATTTGCTGGTAGTTTTTAAGTGCAGATATAAAATATATGAGAACAGGAGGTTATTGGTCAATTTCTTGCTAATTTTGATGAAAGTAATGGACAGAATTGATTTGAGGGGTAAAGCATCTATTTATTGATTTGAGGGGTAAAGCATCAGATTCTTAAGGCTAAATATTTCCCGAATACTGACCTTCTCAATGAGAATTTGGGCTATCACCCTTCATTCACTTGGCATGGAATTCTTGAAGGAGAAAAGCTCTGAATATTGGTTGCAGACTAAGGGTTGGATCAAGAGAATCTATCTGTATTTGGCATGATAGATGGCTGCCTTGGCCGTGATCTCTCCGCCTTTCTTCTCCTCCTTGACTACTAGATAGTAATGCTTATGTTTCGGAACTCATTGATCATGACCTCCATTGCTGGAAAGCGGACCTAGTTGATACCATTTTTTGGGAAGAGGAAGCGACAATGATTAAAAGCCTTCCCCTATCCAGAACAAGATTTGTAGACAGATGAATTTGGCATTCTACTAAAAATGACAAATTTACAGTGAGAAGTGCATACACACTCTAATGGAGTCATATTGTTGGAAGTAAATTATAAAGTTCAAGCTAGCACAATCTCGAGTAAGGACCCAGTATGGAGGAAAATCTGGTCATTTGAAGTTCCTAATAAAACCAAGCATCTTCTATGGCAGATCTATCACAATTCCTTACCAACATCTGACAATCTCTTGAAGCGGGAATTTCAACAGATTTTACTTGTGCTGCATGCAGAGGCTCATATGGCAATTTGACACATTTGCCTTTTGATTGTTCTTTATCGATTCAAATTCGGGCTCTCAGCTTTCTTGAACAAGAACTTTCACTTGCTGTTAGCCACGGGTTGATCTTTGGATAAAGGAATAATTCAGGATTTTGTCAGCAAAGGACTGCAAATTATTTGGGATGCTTTGTTATGAAATTTTGCATAATAGAAATGAAACACTCTTCAATGGACTGTTGGGAGATATCCCTTGTCAATTACCAAGTTTGCATAGCACCAACTTGTTGCTTTTCGAGAGGCAAATGCTCAAGTGGTGTCAACTTCATCTCAAAAACAAAGTATAACATGGTCCATTCATCTGTATCCATACTTCGAAATTAATTTTAATGCTTCAGTGTAAACTATTAATTAGTTGATTAGCATTGGAGTTGTCATTCGCAGTCATGATGGTCATTTCATTGCTGGTTTATCTAAAAAGATTAAGGATCAAAGTGATGTTCAGTTAGCAGATGCCCTAGACACAAGAGAAGCAATCTCACTAGCAAAAGTCTTGATGATTCCAAGTTTCGTACTGAAAGGGGATCCATCCTCAGTTATCAAGCTGCTTAACAGTTCCGCAAGCATTCTCTCACACATAGATTCAGTAATTGAAGATGTTCGCCTTACTCTTCTAGAGCAAAATGTAGTGGATGTGGTTTGGATTCCTAGAGAGGTAAACATAATTGCACATAACTTAGCTCATTATACAAAGATGTCCAACTATTTTGAATCTTTTTGGAACTTCCTTCTAACCTTTATAAAACAATTGGTGCTGGATGAATTGCAGCAATTTCATTAATAAAATTTTTGCCCATTTTTTCAAAAAAAGAGTAAGTGCAACTGGCCCAACTTTGTTTTGGGGGTGGGGGGAGGGGGGGAATATTGTAATATTGTGTTGACACTATTCCAATTTAAGTGGTCAACAGAAGTCGACGCAGAGTCTTTCACAAAATGTTGGCAACTCAAATAGTTAGGCTGCAATTGTTAAGTCGTACCATTTCTACATGTAATTTGAACAAACCGTGGGAGAGATAGATGAAAATTTACCAAGATTATAAAGGGGTAATTTGGGGGTCTTAGAAGTACATTTTCTTGATACCAGTAGCATTTTTAAAATGTGAGAGAGGGGTTGGGGGGTGGGGGTGGGGTAGTATTTGATAAACATTTGGCTTTTCAAGGGGTTTGAGTAATTATTGTTGAAGTCACATGGTATGTTTGAATTTGGCGAAACCCAGGCAAGGTATCTGCAAATAACACACACACACACCCCCCCCCAGCCCCCCCAAAAAAAAAAAAACAAAACAAAAAAAAAGGCAGGACTGATCAACCATTTTCTATCTCCAGTAAAGTCAGAATTTAGTCCCGAAATACTTAACACCATAAAAGGTTGACGGGACCAAGTGACATAGTCGTAGAGGGCACAGGCAAAAGAATCCAATATAAAAACATTGGCTGATAGCAAGTTTCCACTATGTGCTTCAAGTGTTTATAAGGAGCCGTTTGATTCGAATTCCACTATCACTATCACTATCCGTATCATAGAGTGGTCAATGATAATGGGTTTTGATGAAAACCCACAATGTGTTTGTTAATGTGGAATGGATTTTATAATTTATTATTTTTCTTTTTTCATTGTTTCTTTTTTTCATTTCTTTTTCTTTCCATTTGTTGAAACAGTAGCATTTTATTTTCTTATTTTTGTATTTAATGAGAATAAAAGGGTAATTAAGATGATTTAAGAAGAATAAGATGAGCAAATAAGATGATTCCCTAGTAACATGTGGTTAATCAAAAAACCCATAGAAGAGACCTATCATTCCCATTAATTTATTTCTATTGACCCCAACCAAACATTTTATATGGGCATAATTGAATTTGAAACCCATAGTAGGGGTTGAAACCAATTTACCAAACACCCCCTAAGTTCAGCAAGGAAGAGTTGACATTGCACAAAAAATTATTGTATTCTAATAGGAATCAACAAATACAAGGGGAAGAATCATCTTAAACTACATGCGTCCATTGACCAAACAGTCAGAACAAAGAATCTATTGCCTAAATGCGTTGAAATCATTGGAACGAAAACTGTATTTGCTTGCAGTTGCACTTGAACCACAGACACAGAATATAACACATGTTTGCAATTGAAGCTAGATATATACTTCAATGACGAAATCCTGTTGCCTTATTTCCAGATCTTCAAATCTGAAGCATGCAAGCAGAGATATATTCTAGCAGCAAAATGATAATTCACGTACCAAAACAAAAGAAGTTACTGTCTGAATCAAGGAAAAGAAAAGAACTGTCTTTATAAGTTGAGAAGATGTTCACATGCAGTAGATAGTTTGAACTATCGTTTTGCCATAGAATATGTCATACATAAAGTAAACATTGCCCTGCAAAAATTTTAAAGACCATAATGTTGAATCCAAAGCTCATAAACATATGGAAAAGTAAGTTTTCTAGTTCCGTGGTTCCTCGGAAATGCTTGACATACAAAAGAAGAATTAATACACAAGAACTAATGGCTGCTGTTTGGATATACTTACTAGAATGTAAATTTCCAACTTTTGGAATTCAGAGCCTAAAGACTCTTCTAAATTTTGCTGTTATCATGGAAGTATTAGGGAAATTCAATTGAAATTAGAGTAAACGGATGAAGTATTTTATGAATATCTGTTTATGCACCATACCAACTGGCTTCAGTGGGTCGATTGATTTTTCATTTTTTTCCCCCTGAAGTGGAAAATCTTGTAGCAGGATGATCACAGGGCCTCCAATAACAGAATAAAGAAATAAAGTAACATATTATCCTTCATAATCCTTACAAAACACTTTAAAAGCAGAAAAGATCACAAATTTCAGAAGATTTTGAGTTGGAGTATGAGCATATACTTCTCATTTGCTAAGCCTTTCCGACGAACTCAACATCAAACAGAAGAACAGAGTTTGGGGGAATAATACATGTACCTACAAAAATCAAGAAAATTGATCAGAGCACATTTTCCATTATACTACAGAACCATCAATTGCCAATCAGGAATGTACAGGTTCCATGGACAACCCAGCAATTTAGATGGAAGTGATAGTTACTTACTGCCTCTACAGCCAGCCCCTCTTACACCATATGCAAGTTCTGGAGGAATTCTCAGGGTCCTTTTACCCCCTATATCAGATACTGCTATGAGTTGTTATATGATGCTAGATATATTGGATAACAGTACCAAAGTAACTATCTTCATACCAGTCAACATTGGAGGAACCCCATCACCACCTAGAATACCCTGATCCCAGCCTTTGATTACCTAAATTAACACAGAGAACGATTTCATGTCAGCTAGTGAGCATAGAAAGGAACATATTTGTGATCAGCATCCATTTATTTCTGATAATCAGTAATATAATGTGTGAGCTCAAAGAATCATTGACACAAGAGCAACTATGGGAGTTCAATCATCTCCTTGGAGAAAAAGGGAGCCAAGATATTTTTGACTGAAAGGTAGCCTCCAGTTAACGTAAAATGCATCCTAATTTGTCGCCCCAACAAATGCTGAGGCATGCATTTTGCAGGCCCACAAAATATGTTTATCTTAATCGGTCCCTTGTTACTGGTTTGGCAAGGGAACTTAAGCAAAAGATGTGATAACAAGGTTGATTAACATAGATGAGATATTTTAGATCAAAAATACTTGAGTGGCATCAAAATTTGATGTGAAACTTAAGGTTTTCGAGGAACGACCTAGAGTTGAATGAGAAATTGAAGGCTCTAGAACTTTCAAAGCTAGGACTATATTGTTATGGTCGTTTCTTAAGAGCAGTTTTATGAACATATTGTAAAAATAAAGATTGTCATATTAGATAAAAATCCAAAAGGACAGTAATTTCTTTTCTTTGTCAATGTGTCCTCAAGTATACCATATTTATGAAATTACACAAGAAGATAAATACGAGACTTCCTTATCCCATTCCCTCCCTTGTGTAATAAGAAAATGCACAATAAATATACAGCTTCATGACATGGTGTCCAAAAATTTTGACGGATGGGTACTACATTCTGTTATCTCTTATGGATACCATGAAGTGTATTTCCAGGTCTACATTAACTCAAGTTAGTTCTGGTTCTCCTTTAGCATTGTTTCAAGCGAATGGTAGATCCTAACTGATTTCACCAATCAATGATAATCACTATAACTAACAGTCAAGTTTTATACTGTTATAAGCATACAATAAAAGAGAAACAGTTGTGTGATCACCATGACCATCGAAATCTGTAAATACGGACTTACCTCACCCACACCAACACGAAATGTAAGAGGCTTTCCCCGATTGTAACTGCTATCAAAGACTGTTCCATTCACCAATTTCCCTGTGTAATGTGCCTGTATAAATTTCTTCCGTAAGAAACTTTTTTTAAATTGTAGAAAGTTTGTCACATTGACCAATTTACTGTGTATGGCGCACCATTTTCTTGAAGCGCTGGTGATTTGACATATTACACTGGCATGAAAGGCATCAATAGCAAAAAAGTTACCTCTTCACTATCTCTTTACTATCTGTATTCACCGATGATAAAATCATTGTCAACATTCAAGAGATCATTTGCGCAGCATCTAAGCCATTCTGTTCTATTCTTATCAATTGGTTATAGAGAATTTCTTTAATCTTGCTGAAAACATTCTTTCAGCACAACTAGAGAGGTATCAAATCGAGAGGAAGGATTTTAACAATTCTTCAAAACCCTTTTCTTAATTGGCCAAATGGGATTTCTAACTACACTTTCCAACTGGTGTACACTCCCTTTTCTTTGATTAATTAAGGTGATTGGAAATTACAAAATTGATAATCTAACACACAAATCCCTCAAAAGCTTTCTAAAACACTCATCAATTTTCATACTTAATTTTACCGAAATCAAACAGTGCACCCAGTCAATTAACAACAATAGATGTGCAGCCGAGCTAAGAAACAGAAACAAGAAGAATACTGCATTCAGAAAACTACCAGACTACCAGTGCGACAGAATTTCACTCTGCACATGACTTTATTGATGGAACAGTCATCAACAATCTTGACCTTACCTTAATAAGTTGTCCCTTTTCAGCTTGAGGGCCAGAGCCCAAAACCTTGTCACAGAATGCAAGTCCTGAAGTGGTTTCAGTGAATTCACAGGGGTTGACTTCTGCTGCAGCAGTTGGTTCTTGCTGTAGGATGAACTCAGCTAAACTGAAGCAAAGACCAACGCCAATTGCTGCTCTTCTGCTGCATGTAGCTGAGCTTATTCTCGGTTCCTTTGAGATTGAAGTTCTATTGTAACTATTGTTTTGGTTGCTTGAAAACTTTACGACAGAAGACTCAGCATTGCGCAATTTCTGATTGATTAACAGTCTGGGAGCGGATGTGAGGATGTGGTTTATGGGAATGCTGCAACTCCTGATAGAAAATGGAATTGAGTCCATTTCCACACACAGATTCTCGTGTTTGCGTGATAAGTCATATATGGAAAATAGTATTTGATGATTTAGGAATGTCACAATTCTTTTTCGTTTCTTTTTTTTATCCCCCTCTTTTTGGCTCTTTTGTCTTTGTATGCAAACTAGTTGTGGGAACTCAATTTGGTCGAAAAATTGATCTCGAGCAAAAAATTTGACATTGTTGGTTTTGGATGTTGGAAAATAGGGATATTGTAGATGATGTGATTTTGAAAATTGACTTTGACAAACTACTCTTGACCACTAATTTTCCCAAGTTCACCGTTATTTTATCTCGATATCCTTATATTTTATACATTTCAACCCCTAATTTTTTTATACATTTCAATTCAACCCTTAATTTTTAGGCTTAAGCATTTTTCATAAGGATTAATCTTTCCTCCCTTATTCAATATTTGACGCATATGCTAATGGGTTTGGGTGCATGCTACATCATTCCAATTTAAATTTGCACACAAATTTTATATATGTGGCATGCATCTAAACTTACTAGTATATAAACTATTAGTGCATAAAAGATTTACCCTAATTTTTATATGAATCTTTAAATCTCAATTGATACAAAACATAAGACATCTTATGGCCTTATTCTCATTCTCAATTGCTTTAGATTTTACAAATTTTGATTATGGATAATAATCAAATCAGCAAAAGCCATCTTTTGGGTGACCATGTGAGGGTTCTAAAATTTTATTCTTTTTCAAAAAATAAATAATAATGATAATAATAATAATTTTACTTGATTGCACAAAATTAGTAGTATTTTTAACTATTCAGTTATCATTTTACGATTAGTAAGTTTTTTTTTTTTTAAATATTTGCCTAGTTTTCTATCGACCAACATTAAGTGTTAAATTTTAAGACGTAACGTAAATTTAGTTTTAAGATGAAACCTAGAGTATGTAGAGGTTTTAAAAAGATAGAATTATGATAGGATAATGTTGGATGAAGGAAATCTAGCTAAGGATAGATTGTCACGCGAGGGTGCGACAAATAAGCGAAGTGGTTCACCTACTACCACTTAAAGGAGGAGAACAAGCTTTGAGACTTCATTTTCTTCTTCCCCTTCTTTGTTTCAGCCAAGAGAGAGCGAGAGAGAGAGAGACTTGAGAGAAAAGAGAGAAAACTCCACAAAACTCTTCATCTTGGTTCTTGAAGAAAACACTTGAGAAATCACCAAAAACAATAACTTTTCTTCTTCTCTTGTTGGTGAGCCGAGAGAGAGAAAGTGAGTGAGAACCGAGAGGGAGAGAGAAAGAGTGAGAGGCCGAGAGAGAGAGAGGAAGATCAGCCATCCTTGGTTCTTGAAGATGTTTGGAAGAAATCACCAAGTAAACAAGAAGATCTTTGACCAGTCTTGAGGAAACTTGAAGGAGGAAAGTTTGGAAGGAAACCTTGGTATGAATCTCACTAGATCTTGCTAGATCTTGAGGTAAAGTCTGAAAATCAGCCTAGATCCTTTAATTTTAGTCATGAAAATGATAGATCTCCTTGATTTACGTTTGATCTATGGTGGATTTAGCAATTTACTTGAAGAAATAGCACTAGATGTTCTAGTGGCTAAACTACTAGCATAGATCTTGATTTGTTGGTTAGATCTTGTTAGAAATTGGCTATTTGTACCATAGGGCTAATGATTGATGAAACCCTTATGCATTTGAGTGAGATTATGTTGAATTAATGGTTGATTTTTGGAAAAAAGTTTGAGAAAAAACCTGCAAGGCTGGCCGAATGGAAGCTGGAAATTTGCAGCCTTGATTTTCAAAAATTTGTGATGTTTCTTGGCAAGATTTTGCTCAACTTTGTAGGGTAAAATACACGAAATCAACCTGTGGTTTTCGCGAAAGACACATAACCCCCTTATAGTTTGAAAACCTATACATAATCTCCTCATACTTCTAGCTAATGTGGAATTGACCTGCTAACCCCGTTGAGTTATCGGGAGCGCATAGAATGCCTAAAATACCCTGTTATAATATGTAGAGAGAGCACATAGAGCTGAAAAATGACTCTTAGGCTTTCACCTTCTCTCCTCTCTCTTCTCTCCTCTCTCTTCTCTCTTTCTCAGGCGACATACGATTTTGTGTGTTTGGCGGCCATGGTTGGCCTTTAGTCTTCTGAGGCTACTGGCTTTCTTGTCAAGCCATCAGTGAAGTCTTTTGCCATGGCGTTGACCGGTGGGGTTGGCACCTTGATGGCTGGATCTTCTTTACCTGATTTTGAATTGTGCTCTTCAATTTGTTGGGAACCAATTTTAATCATCCCTTGTGAAGAGGAATTGAAGTTGGCGGAACTACTATCTAATGTTTTGGTGGGTGGTCTGCTTTCAATAAGCCACCCATGAAGATGGTGAGGAAGTTTTTTGTATCCTTGAAACTTCGTGGTGCTTGTTTAGTGGGTCTTTTAGACTCTAATCATATTATAATTTGACCTACATTAGAGGAGGATTACACAAGCTTGTTTCTTCGTAGAAATTGGTTCGTGCAAAATTCTCCTATGCAAATATCAAAATGGGCCATTGATTTTAAAGCCAATCAGAAATCATCAATTGCTTCTATTTGGTTTCTTTTCTGGGACTATCTTTGCATTTTTATAACATGAAGTATTTAAACAAGATTGCGTCATTGTTTGGATGCCCTTTACAATTTTCTATAGCTACAATTGATTTGAGGAGGCCTTCACTGGCCAGGGTTTTAATACAACCTGGTGTTGCCAAAACTCCAATGCGGAGAATTTGAATTGGCAATGGTCTCGTGGCATATGGAAGAAAATTGAATATGAGGTCTGGCCTGAATATTGCAACTTTTGTGAAAGAATTTGTCACTTGGAAGCATAGTTTGTAGAATCGGGATCCTACGCAGGATCGATTTTGACTTCTCAGGATCGGATCGTAGGATCGTAAGATCCTACCAAAAACTCAAAAATTGAGTAAATTAATAATTGTCAAGTTCATATATTGTATCATACAACCTAAATGATATCAAATAAATAAGTTTTATATACAAATATTGTTGTATTGTCCTTTCTAAAATTCTACTATAATTTACATGAAAAGGAAGTGTAAACATTATTTAATGACCACAATCGTGCAGTCGAAATGTAAAGAACCACATCATCAAATCAAATATGGCTTTGTTAAAAAATAAAAAGCCTGGTGGAAAAGTCCCACTCTTTTCCGTTACTACTAGCCAAATAGCCTCAACTATATAGCACAGGTAGGAACACAATTAGTGGAAATTGTGCAAGAATGTAAGAAGTCAATCAAGAATGTAAAAAATTGATCAACAGCTTCATTACAAACTTGAGAAAAGAAACAAGTCAAAACAAAAGATTCTCCTTCTTCTGCAGAACTAAATATTTATGTTGTCCTGTGGTCATATCAAAAGACACTTACTTGATGCAACATGAACGATTCTCCACAGATCGAGATCTCTACATAATTCATTAGCAAAAGCTTCAGCAAGGAATGGTAGACTGTCTACTCATTAAAAAACAGACCTCAAAAGAATTCAGGATTGCATTCAATTCTAATAAATGCAAATCAACTTCGTCAGCAGTAAGTTCATCCTTTATGCCAATACTTTCAGGAGGACGGAGATATGAATATTTGCGGACATTGCATTCCCTTCTGGCATCAAAGCTCCTGAAAATCTCCAAATAAAGTAAATACCACTAAATTCTAAGAGCAAAACTTCATGAAACAAAGAACTCCATAATTTTGAAAAGGTGCCAGAAAAGCACCAAGAACATACAGCCATTTCAAGAAGGCCACATTACCCTTGGTACTCACACAAGCAATCAAGAATGGATCAAATAACCAGTCTTTTGAACAATAATAAGCTAACTTGAACATTGCTTATATAAATCCAAAACTTACATGACTTTTTTTCAACACAGAAGTGGACTCGGTAGCAAATAATAAACACATCATCAGCGAATGGAAGAAGAGTGACTATTGAACAATCTTGAGGAACCTTAAAACCAACCATCTTGGTTGACAAATTAATGGGTTGAAACCTCTAGAAAGCACCTTAGCTCCAATAACAAGATTCATAATAAAACAGAAATAAAAGAATTCATAACCAATCATCCTCATCATTTTCATCATATTCATCGTCCCCATAACCCAAGTTTTCAAAATCATTATTTTCCTAATCATCTTCATCATCCTCGAAATTCTCTTGAGATCCATTTTGGCCATCATCTTCATCACCCTTCAAATTGGTATCCAAATGATCAACTCCCATTTGAGTGTCATTCTCGGGACCCATATCAAGGTAATCATCATCATCACGGCGATTAAATTCATATGAAGTCTCATCATCCTCATCAATGATATGAATCTCCTTCCTTTTATTAGTTTGCCTTCCACAAGCATGAGTTTCACGGGCATGGTCACAATGCTCACGATCATCTACATAAACAAACAATAAAAGTGAAATTTACTAAGAATAAAAAAACTTTTCTTATAATTATTTGAATAAGAAAACTTTTCTATGTTTAATAAGAAAGAAACTTACAAGCTCTTCGCACATTTCTTGTAATAATTTCAATTTCATCGCCATCTCCATTTTCCTCTTCATCTGAAGTGTCACATTTAGGATTCTCATCTAAAACTCGCAGCCAACTATTTTCTTTAGGAAGAGTTGAATTTTCCTTTTCTGTCACCCATTCATCATCCGAAGGCAAGTTCTCAAAAGGAATTTCTTCTAAACGTTGCCTTTGCCTATGCCTTTCTTTCAATTTCAAATTATACATTACAAACACAAGATCATTCATTCTTTTTTGAGCCAAACGATTCCTTCTCTTAGAGTGTACCTATTGGAGTTGAAAAAATTTATACTACAATACAAGTTTAAATATATGAATAAAATATCATGTTAAATGAAATATTGAATCAAATATTATATTACAAAAAAATGTTCTTACCAATTCAAATGCACTCCAATTTCTTTCATCCGTAAGAGCTACAAGTTAAACTTAGAACACGAACAGCAAAATTTTTCAATTCTGGACATTCGTCCCCATAAGATTCCCACCAATCAGCTGTAGCAAGTTAAAATAAATAATAAATTAAAAGAAAATTTAAAAGTGAAAATATGTATGTTTAAACAATAACTAACCAGGAGATTTCTTGTTTCTTGTTAGTATAGCATTTTCATGGCCAAACAATCCATTTGCATGTCGAAAATCATCCAATTGTAAATCAATCTTCACTCTCTCACTGGTTTCAGGAACCATCTTAGGAATGCAATCATAAAGACCACGCTTAACACTTGCATCACATTGGAATTCCGGACTGTAGTGAAATTGAGGATTCAAATAATAACCCACAGCACGTAAAGGGTGACTCAATTGGTCTTCCCATCTTTTGTCAATGATAGCAAATGCTTGCTCATATCTATCGTATAAACATGAATTAGTTAGGAAATAACCAAAAGGAATTTACCTCTTTCCAAAATTTACAGCTGAAAGCATAATTAATAAATAATTCTAAAATTTACCTCTTTCGAGTGTTGTTCACATTTTGTCTAATTTCTTCCTTTGCTTGGTCAATTGCTTTATAGAGAAAGCCCATGGCAGGTTTGTCATCAGAATCAACCATCCTCAATACTTTTACAAGAGGTGAAGCTACCTTTAAACACAACTCAACATTTGGCCAAAATTGTTGATTATCAAAAATTATGCTTTCAATTTTTTTCCCCTTTCTCCTCTTAGCATAGACACTTGTTTTCCACTGATCAGAGGAGAAGAAAGTAAACAAATTACCTTTCAACTCATTGAGACGTCTCATGGTCAAGTATGAAGTAGCAAAGCGAGTGACCCCGGGTCTAATCAACTCCTTGCCATTAGTGAACTGTTTCATCCAATTAATGACTGTACCCCATGAATAAATATATGTGACCACTGATTTTGCTTTTTGTATGGTGACTTTATGAAGAGGATCAAATTTTTGAAAATCCTCCAACATTAAATCAATACAATGAGCAGCGCAAGGGGTCCAAAATAATCTTTTTCTCTTTTGCATCAACATTTTTCCAGCTGCCTTATAGTTGGAAGCATTATCAGTGACGACCTGCACAACATTATCTTCTCCAACTTTTTCCACAACACTATCTAATAGTTCAAATAACTTTAGAGCTGTTTTTGAAATGTCACTAGTGTCTACAGAAGATCAGAACACCGTACCAGCTAGACTATTAACAAGAAAATTGTTCATTGTTCTCTTTCTTTGATCAGACCACCCATCAGACATAATAGAACAACCAGCTTTTTTCCACTCTTTTTTGTATATATTGAGCAAATTCAATGTCTCTTGCACCTCTTTTTTCAAAAAAGTCACTCTCATTTCATGATAAGAAGGTGGTTTAAGGCCCTTCCCATATTCTCCCACGTTCTTAAGCATTAAAGGAAACAATGGGTTATTCACTGCATTAAACGGAATAGCACTTGTATAGAACCATCTAGCCATGGTTTGACAAACTTCATCTCTATCTTGCTTCTTCCATTTCTCATTTATTGTTGTTTGTCTTACACCTGACCCCCCAGATTTTCTCACAAAATAGTCTTCAACAGAACCTTTTTTAACCCATTGCCTAACTTCTTCTTCCTCTTCTAAATCACATGTAGTACTACTACTAGCCCTTTGTTTTCTTTTCTTTGATTCTTCAGAACTTGCACTTAGCAAGTCAAACATATGTTTTCTAACATCATCGGGAACACTAGGACATGGCTCAACATTTACGTGTGTACAAGCTAAATGGTGCTTAAGCCTAAAGATACCACCTGCTCGAGTAATCCCACAATATTTACATTGGACTTGTCTCTTGTTAGCATCAATTTCGACTCCATGATCCCACCCAGGATCCAATCGAGCCCCCGGTGCATTTTTTCTACCTTGTTTCTTTGGAGCAGATGAAGACATTTAACCACTGCCAAATATGTTAAATATTCATAAGGAACCAGCCAAGACAAACTATGATGGTTTGAAATAAAATCATGCCAAAGTTCCATGTGTTTTACTTTAATTCCCCTAGTAAAAAAATTTCAAGATTATGCCAGATGTTACATTCTTTTTTTCCCCCCGCACCAAAAGTTTAACAATTTATTGCCAGCAAAAATAGTGAGCAAACTTAAATGGCCTCAACTATAATGTTTGAACAGAACAAAAGCAAAAGTAGTGCAAATGTCAAATCCTTGTTTCTGCATTTGATTACATACAAGTATATCCAAATTAACAAAAAGACAATAAAACTCCAAGGTCCATGAAGAATTGATGATATCAACGTAATCTAACCAAAAGCCATGGTGATTTAATCTGTAAAGCATAGAAAGGTTTGAAACATATCAACTGGTCATCCCATAATGAACTTAAAGGCTTGAAAGGGAACTAGCCAAAGTAGGATAATTTAGCAACAAAAATATCAGATACAAATGAGTGGCCCCCTTAATAACAACTGCAAGTAATTATCTGCGCATGCTACATAAAATTCATGTGGCCCAATGAACAAATGTGACAGGGCTTCTTTTCAAAATCTTTCGGTTTTCTATCACCAAATACATCCAAATACCAGCTACGTCTAAAATGTTCAAAACTTTTTAATTAAATGAGGAATAGCACTGGATTTATACAGTCTACCACCATCAACTGAAAAGATAGATTTATAGTATTAATTTATAAGTAAAATTTTAATTTGAGACTTGACATGTCATTTATAAAACTAAGCTTCTTAAGCATTTGATATAGAGAAAACATTATTTATTACTTTTAGTAAGGTAGGTAGGTTCTATGCTCATGTGTCTTGCATCAAAACTACATGCCTTAGTAAAATGCAAACCACATAAATACCAACCAAATACTAGCATAAAACACAGCAGATTAGCCCATGACAGCAGGAATGAAAACAAAATGAAGTGGGCGCATTAGCCATGCTATCATATTCAATTATTCATAAAAATAGAAACTCTATAAGGAGAAATTCACAGCATGCTCACCTTTGTAAGGAAAACCCTCTTTGCGCGCTCCTCAACTGTACCTCCTGTCTTCAGACCCAGTGCACCCAAGGCCTACGGTCAGATAACATCACTATCAGTTGGACTTGATATACATGTATACAAATCACATCCAGTAGATTACAGCTGTGATGGCAACTGCATATCTCATCCATGTACAACCTCTGGGACCAAAATCAGTACTCAATTTTAACCATATAGTTACCATTCAAGTGGCATTGCACATCAAACATGGAAAGCAGTATAGGAGATAATATAACAATCCACTATGATGCTCAGAAGTATACCTTCTCAGCCATTGGGCAATACGTAGTTCTCTATTTTTCAATTAACCTAGGCAGCGAATACAATTCACTACAAACTAGATAGCGAAATGATGCATAAACATGTCGCCAGCATATAATCATCAAGTCAGAAAAGTTGTTTCGCTCAACTAACAAAACGAATGTCGATTTTGTCACAACTCACAACTCACACTTACTACAGCAACTCCAATCTAGGCATTGAACTATTCCCAAGCCACAAGATGCATATCATCTTCACATCAAAGCGAACAATTTACAAATGAATGACAATAGTTGAGCATTTTTACCTTAAGGCAGAAACACGAAATCTGAGTTCAAGATAAAAATCCAACGGTAGGAAAGGCTGAGCTACTGCTTCAAAAATTACGCTGTCAAACGATTCCTCCTCTTCTATGCCCCTTTCCTTTTCTGATAACAAAACTAAAATACTAAAGGTCCAAACTAAAATTTATACAAGCTAGTGCTTTAGGAAGAGAGAATTAGTAGATTAAGAAATGAAACAGATGGAAAAACTTGTGAATTTTTTGGAGTAGAAAGGGGGAAGAAGTTGATGGGTTGATGCCCTAATTTTCTGTTGAATCTTCACAAGACCAGAACAAAAAGACGTTTGCTGGCTTTTGCCTTTGGTCAAATAACGTATTTTGGACAAAAAGTGTTATGAAATTTCACATAAAGGGTCCAATTTTTGATAAATTACGGAGTTGCCTAAAAAGGTTACCATTTAATTTTAAAATCTACCCCTATACTTTTTAAATTGCTCAAAACTGTAGGATCGCCATGGGATCGTAGGATCGTATAATCCTACGATCCCACAAACGATCCCATCGATTCAAATGCTTTTTGCATATATTTCGATTTTATATACGATCCGGATCGAAACCTATGATCCGGATCGTAGGATCGTACGATCCTACGATCCGAATCGCGATTTTAACAACCATGCTTGGAAGAGTCATGTTTTAAGAAAAATCCGTCTCTTAGGCTTGCTAAGGTTACTCACAGTCAGCCTAAGCAAGATTTTGTTCCATTGAAGCAAGGTGCTACTAGAGATTTTGTTGATCTGGTTAAGGGTGATAAGTTGGTTGAGAATTAGTGATTGGGGTCAAAGGTACAAGTGGAGAAAGAGGCTGAACAGCGGCACCAAGAGAAGGGTCGGGTATTGCTACGAAAGCTGATACTAAATATGAAAATGTCCTAATATTACCCCCTATAGTTATCGGCTCTATGCTCTAATATTACCCCCTTCAGGGTATTTTTGGAATGAAAATGTCTTTCCCTCATTGACCGGTCAAAAATGCATCGCTGATACATCATCAGTAGGTTAAATAGTCGGTAAAGGGTTACATTCCACATTAGTTAGAAGTATGAGGAGGTTATGTGTAGATTTTCAAACTATAGGGGGTTATGTGTCTTTCATGAAAACCACAGGGAGGTTCTGTGTATTTTATCCCTTTGTATTATGTTCAACCATGAGTGTATGTCGATTTGGGGTCAAAATATTGAATTTTGGATGGTTAAAAGTGGAGTTTTTCATTAAATTTTGGATAAAACTATTGTTTGGACAGATTTGGGTATCCGAAACTGTTGTGGCTATTCTCTTGATTTTTGTCCCTCAAAATTTGGTGAAAATTATACTAGATATATGTTAATACCTCGATTTGAGTATGCATGTTAAGTTTGAGCATAAATGGGTGAGTTTTGAGGTGAAAACCTTACCTTATTTTCATTAACCTAAAAAGTCAGAAGTTGCGTGCACGTAGTACTTATTTTGGAAATTTGATTTTTAAATGACGTGTTGATTTCAAATGGGATCTTTCATGTTATTCTTCTACTCAAGTTGATTACTTTTCACTTGAGGAAAGTTTGTAGAAATTTTGGGAATTTGTGGATTGAACTAGTAACTAGACTTACTTTGGTTTAGTTTCGTAAATTGTTAAAGCGAAACTTATTACTTTTCTTTACTTGTTTATAGGAAGTGTTGGAGACCTTGAATGTGATCCTAACTTGGATTGTGAGTTTTGATAAATTGGTGAGTTTCCATACATGTTACTTGACTTGAATTTGCAAATGTGACTTAAGATTGTGATTGTTTATGTGAACTTGAAATTGTGACTTTACATGATTTATGTTTTGGTTAAGTGACGTGACTTGTAAACTTGACTTGCTGATCCTTCAAATGGGGGTAGTGTGTATTTTATCGCACTCTCTCCTATTTGAATGGTGACATACGTGAACGTGTCGTGTCGTGACTAGATGTGCATGTTAATTTCGAGAATTCCTGAGACCTATCGGTATGTTAATCGACTCGAACCGTTGGCTAGACCAAGGTCAAGGAGATTTGACGAATCATAGGGTTATGTGACGTGACGTGTGCTCTGGACTTGGCATATGGACTTATCCCTTTAGAGAGTAAAACATAATTTACGTGTTTTGGCGAACGGGGGTTTTGGTAGGAGAAAGGAGAAAGGAGAAAGTGAAGTTCTACATGAATATTATATGTGAAAGTTGATGGAGTGTCAACTACGTGAAATGTGCTCAGGTTTCGTGGAAATTAGCTCCTGAGAGCTACCTATATCCTTCCCTTGTGTTGTTATTTGCTTTCCTTATTTGCCTTTAAATGTGAATTTGAAGTGAAATTTTCAAATGTTCTATGTGAATTGCATGCCTTTTTGGAGTTCACTGGGTGTTAGCTCATTCTTTTAAATTTGTTTTCCTTAACAGGGATTGAGAACCCAAGTGAAGGTGCAACTAGTTAGGGTTGGATCTTATCTTTTGTATTTTGCCTTAGAGTATTGAACTTTGTATTTGGAATTTGTAAGACAAACTTCTAGTTGTACTTCAAGCACGTTGGGTTGTAAGTTGAATCGAGTTGCGTTTATTAAGTTGTAGTTTGGTTTGGAATTGTTGTCTAAGTTTACTTTAGTTTCCTTTGAAGAGTTATTAGTCATTTGAATGAGTGAATCCTGACGAGAGTTAGACAGGCAGCCCGTTAAACCCTTTGGTTCGCCCTAGAGTGTTGGCCCAAATGCAACCAAAGGGGGAGTGAATGTGGTAGTTTAACAAGACAAGTAAATATGCAAGAATTCACCCAATAAACCAAATACAAACAATTTCTCAAGTGTGCATAAAGATATGTCAAATTAATCACAATAAAGATATCACAATTGAGTAATAAAGAAAAGAGATATAGAAAGAATTGCAAACCAAATTTCCAAGTTGCACGAACTTGGATACACTCCACTAGTAGCTTCTTCAATTGAAGGTGAAGCTAACCAAGTTGTACAAGTGAAGGTTCACTCCTTCCTCACCCTAAAGGCCTTTAGTTGATCCAAGGAGTTTTACAACTATCCTAGTTAACCCTCAACAAACTACAATTGAAAGCTCACTCAATCAATTAAGAACTGCTATTACAAGTGAGGCAACCTTCACCAAGGTTTTACTCCTCCTATTGAGTAACCTCACAAATCCCACTTTTCCCACACCTATACAACAAACAAAGAATATTTCTACCCAAATATTTCACTTGTAATCTTGTATTTCATGTAGGCAAAAGTCTCTTATCCTCTTGAACTTGTGGGCATTTATAGAGTGTGAGAAATGGCCTCAAGAAGCTCTCCAATGGTCAAAAATATGGCTGTTAAAAAATAGCCGTTGGAGCTATCGGACGTCTGACACAATGTTGTGCGTCCGATGCAAGCGTCCGATAGGTTCTTCTCAATGTTTATCGGACAGCTGATGGGTTTTGTGCGTTCGATAGAGTCTGCGTCTGATACTGGTCAGAGAGTTTGGATTTCATCTTTAATTTTATCGGACGTCCGATGATGATGATATGCGTCCGATAGGAATGTCCGATACTTCCCCTATCTATTGGACGTCCGATACTTCAAGTTGAGTGTCCGATAGAGTGTTCTCGACTTTTATCGGACGTCCGATACGTGCTATCGAACGTCCGATAGAGTTGCATCTTCTATTGATTAAGTTCTTCAATTGCATCATTTTCACCAATGACCTAAATTGCCATATTTCTCAATGGAAGACATTAGATTGAATTATCCAATTGTTTTGTAAACATCAAAATCCGGGATCAAGATTAACATAGGGAGAGGTGGGGTTGTCACAGGTGGTATCAATAGGGGTGAGCATTCGAATTCGAAATCGGTATTCGGTAGGGTGAAATTGGTATTTTTCGGTAAATGACCCTAGAAAATACCGACCGAATTCGAATTTGAATTACCGATTTCCGATTTCAATTCAATTGAAATAGGTATTTTACCGATTTAACTGAATTCATAAAAAATTATTCAAAAAAAAAATAAAACAATTATTCAAAAATAAATCAAGTAGTTCATTGGTGAAGTTTCCGATTTCCTTTATTTATCCCTACAGGTTGCAGACTTGCAGGGATACAAATGCTCCTGGTTGCTCTCCTCAGTAAGTATTCTATATTTCTATTCTATGCCCATATCAATGATCACTAAATTCACTGGGCAAGACCAATAAGTTTCTTGGAAACATGTGTCCTCTGCCATTCCATCATTCGTGGATGTAAGCTCCTATTGCCTATTGGTACAAGAGCAGACAAGTCTTTAACTTGTTTTCCAAATGTGAATTCGGATATGCGAATGTGAATTCGGTAACTTTTACCGAATTACCGAATTCAATTCGAATTCGGTCTTACCGAATTGAAAAATCTTGAAACCGATTTCGAATTGAATTCGATATATCTTAATTTGGAAATTCTGAATTACCGACCGAATTCCCGAATTACCGATTTCGAATTACTGAAATCAAATCGAATTCGGTCGGTAATTCGGTAATTACCGAAGTTGCTCACCCCTTAGTATCAGAGTCTAAGTTTGAATAACCTGGGCAAACTTAGAGTTATTAGAATAATTGTGAGTATTAGTAGGATAGAAATAAAAGTTAGAACATAGTGACTAGGTATGTTTAAGCGTTACAGGTACTTAAGTTTCTAATCGAGTTTATTCTTGTAGGTTATGGATTGGAATGGTGACGGTGAGCCTCTTAGGATCCGTCGTCCTGTGATTGGCTATTGACTGAGTTCAGGAGGCCCTCATTTGGCCTATAACCTGATGACCAAAGATAGGTGATAGTGTGAGTGTTGAAGGACTCATGCCTACCATGACCACGTGGTCCTATCACTATACCACGAGAGGAGAGGTCTGACTAGGACCAATAGGGAACTTAGAGAGGAGATTGATAGGATGAGAGCTGTGGAGTAAGCTCAAGCAGATAGGATTCGCGAATTCAAGTCTGAGGTTCGCATGACTACTAAGAGGTTAGCCAATGTGGTGAGGGTTGCCCGAGAGCGGGCTGATGGCATTATAGTAGAGTGTGAGGCCCTGGTCGAGGGAGTACTCGAAGCCAACTGAGTCGAGAAGAATCCAGTTGATGAGTCTCCTAGTGATGAGGACATGGGAGGAGATTCTATGAGCAAGTCTTCTGGGGTTATAGACATGGCCGAGCTTCATCCCCAGGATTTAGAGACTGCCACTTCTGAGATTTCCGCTTCTGAGACTGATTAGGCTAGTAGGACCTGAAGTGGGGACACTGTGTATTCCTTTTTGTGAGAGAAACCGTTAGAGTGGTTCTCATCCCTGTAAATGCATGCTTGTTAACTGCTTTAAGTACTGCTTGTTTGCTTGGTTGTACTTGCAAACTTGACGTGATTTTGTATCTCTTTTGTTATAAGTATGCCCATCTGATGTACTCGTTGCAGTTCGTTTATTTTGAAATATGTATATAAAGTGCTTTAGTTTTCTTTAGAGTTTGACTTACTAATATTTTATTTCTATATCTATTTTTAAAATGTCCGCCCTCTATAAGAACTATGGAAGGTAAAACAGGCCGAGGTCGAGGGCGAGGGGCTAAACAACCCCACAATGTGGGAGGTGATCAAGAGTCGATTGCCGACTAGAATCATGGACCCAGAAATGAGGTTGGGGAAAAAGTAGCTACCTCTATTAACCGTATGATGGATATTCTAGAGCATATGGCTGGCCATCAAGGTCCTGGACAAGCAAATCACCTGTAAACCTTGGGGATGGTGAGGATAGAACTTTAGAGTGATTCCAAAAGTTTTCACTACCCAACTTCTTTGGAGGACCCAATCCCGAAGCAGCTAAGGTTTGGTTAGAGAGAATTTCTGATATTTTTGCTACTTTGAACTACACGGAAGAAAGGCAAGTAGCATTTGCCGTGTTTCAGTTTGAGAGAGCTATCTGATCATGGTGGAACATGATAAGGGCCAAATGGCATAGAGAGCAAACTCCTAGAACTTGGGTGGAATTCACCAGGGAGTTTAATGCCAAGTTCCTCTCTCCACTAGTCCAGGAGAAGAGGGAGGATGATTTTATTAAGTGTAGACAAGGAATGCTAAGTGTCACGGAGTACGAGACATTATTTACTAAGTTGTCGAGATTCACTCTTGAGTTAGTAGCGACCGAGCAGAGAAGGATAATGAGGTTTGTACAGGGATTGAATGTGGAAATACAAAAAAGTTTGACGGTTGCCCAAGTTAACAGCTTTAGTGAAGTTGTTAAGAAGGCCCAGAGGATTGAAGGGGCAAGGGTTCAAGTGAGAGCTTTTAATGCAAGAAAAGGGAGTGCTCCTAATAGTGGTCGTGGACCAATAGACGTAGGTGCTTCCGCTCCCAAGCTTGGGAGAGGAATGGGCGGAGTGATGTCTCACCAATGATTGAGAATGAACCTTTCAAAAGAAAGGGTTCCAAGCATGGAGATATAGTTGAGCATGCGAATGAGGGAGTTAATGAGAGAGCTTCTTATAATCCTATCAACCATAACATTATCTTGTTTAGTGTTGATTGTCTTTTACAGGTTGAACAAGATGCAATGCAATTGCTCATGAGATGTTCAATTCCTAAATCTTTTATTGACTTTGAAGCCTTTCATGGAATTTGCATTCTAGGAATAGTGTCTCCTTGTTACCGACTCATACTGATGTTGGGTCAACAAGCTAGACTTTTCCTTGATATTAAAGTCGGATATGTGCCCAAAGAGAATCTATTGGTTGGTTTCTACTATGGTCAATGCAAAGATTATGTTCATCTTGTGGTCGGACCTAGTGCTGCTTCTACTTTGCCAAATCGATTTTTACACATAGCAAATTTTCTTGGGCATGTCAAACCTGGTCTCTTAGAGTATGGCTTGCATCGATATGAAGATCCTTTTCTACTATATGCATATGATAAGTTTTCCAGTGGTGTTATATCTACGTCCACTCTTTTGGAGTTCTTACTTGGAGCCTTTGCTTTGTCAAGCCATAATGATGAGATGGTTCATGAGGTCAGAAGTGCAAAAATAGGCACTTACAAACATTGTGCATGGTTGATCGAACATTGGATGGTGACTTTGTCCATGGGCACCCAGAGAATGTTCAAGCAGCATGTGACTTGGCTAATAGTCATTCGAATATTCCCAATATCACTGTCATCCAAGCGATCCATCGATTTGAGGACAAATCTTCTTCAAGAGGAGGGGAATGATACAATTTGGAATTCAAGCCTAAAATCAAGAATTGATTTCTCTTTATTATCAGGATTGAATGTCAATGAAGTTGGAGGTCACAAGTTAACCAAGCTAGATCAAGAGCTTAAATGCATCAAGCCTTTCATTTTTAAGGTGTTTAAGTGGAAAGATGTGAAAGCTAAACCCCGATGAATCTTGGTTTGAACATGGAGACCAAGTTATTCAAGTCTAGTTTAAGTCTAGTTCAAATTTTTAACTCGTGTTGTGTCATTTGGTTAATTGTTTTCCCAGCTTGTTAGTCGATTAAATGATGTTAGGTAAGTAGGTTTTAGTCGTTGTTTGTTAGAAATTTTGGCCAGCATCATGTCCAATTATAAGGCCGTTTTTATTTCCGAACTTTAGTAGGCTTTTTGAGTCTTGTTATGGCTATAAATAGCCTTGTTATCTTGCAAATGTTTTTTTGGAAGCATTTTGATAATAAGAAATTGTGAGTTTTCTCTCAAGGCTCTTGTGAGCAATCCTTGAATATCTAGAGCGAGATGCTGGTGTTTGTTGACTTTATCAGTCAAGTATTTACCTTGATTGTGGTGTCGTTCTACCTTGTTTTGTTTCATTCTTGTGTTGCCCAAGTTAGATCAAGACCTCCACTGATAAACTAGATACCGTAATTATAGATCCTATGGACTTGTATGGTTTTGTCTAAGATAGGACGAGGAGTGTATCACACATTTTTCTTCAATTTGATAATATTCTATGAGGGCAACTTTTTAGAGATTTGAGATTGCAATCTACTCATTGTAGACGCTAACTGACTCATTTGATTCTCCAGGTTTTGAATTCTTGTTCTTGTCTCTTGTTGACATTATTATGTGTTGGTAGCTAATGATTTAACAATTTCTTCAAAAAAAAAAAAACTGAATATGGATAGTGGTTGTTGTTGTGGAATTTGAGGCGTAGGCTAATATTACCATTGAAGATCCAGTGGCCTTGCTACATAGCTAAAATTCGGATGATCCTTCCACCCTGAATTTTAGGTGTTTGAATAAGGATCATGCCATCTTTGAAGTGGACCTCGAAAACCTTCAATAGCATTAACTTGCTCAGGTCATCTTATAATGTGGGGTATGTGTCAGTTGGATGACCTTATGCATAGCAAATTCCACAAGTTTTAGCTTGTTGTAATTGCCCTACAACAAACTTTTCTACAAAAGATGTTAAGGAATCTAATCTTTGTTCAATAGAAGATGCACTTACCTCATTGACTATACGAGAAGCATAATCCTAGCTGTCACTAAACTATTGAGCATTGAAAACCTATCCTTGAAATCAATCTCCTTGCTTCTATAGGCATTTTGTTTACCAATCCTCCTCTACTGCTAGTATCAATTATCTTCCTATTCATTGATACTAATCCCTGATAGAAGTATTGGATAAAAGTTGGTCAAGAATTTGGTGATAAGAGTTGGTTTGTTTGTATAACAGAAATTTGCAAAATTTATTTGCAAAATTTACTTTGCTCACATCAAAATCACACTTTCCAATCACTTTTTTTTATCTTTCCAACAACATTTTTATCTCACATACATCACATCACAAAAAGTGCTACAGTAAATATTCCAAATAAAATTTCAAGTAAATTCTCTATCCAAACAAACCCAGTAGCTTACACATAATTGCTTGAATCTTTCCCAATACTCATGCAAGGTCTTTCCATTTAACTGTCTGATCCCGCAGATATTCTTCCTAATGCTCGCATCTCCACAAGCTAGAAAGAGTTTTTCAAGAAGCTGCATCTTTATCTTAGTCCAGATAGTAATTGATCTAGAGGCAAATAATAGAGCCATTTCTTAGCTTTGTTAGTTAAGGAAAATGAAAGACTCTTAATTTAATTTTCTCATCAATGCCTCCTTAGGTCTTCATAGTCGAGCATATCATATGAAATTCTTTGAGGTGCATGTGAGAATCTTCACCTAGAATCCCATGAAAAGAAGGAAGTAAGTAAATTATACCAAATTTTGGCTCAAATAGTGTATCTAAAGTAGGATATTTTATGCATAGAGGTTGGTGATTTAAATCTAATGTAGTTAATTCTTTCAAAGTTCACGCGCTAGCCAAACTATCAATATTTTCTTCAGATTCACTAGAAGAATCACACAAGTTAGTTGCTAGTTTCTATCTGAGCGAAAAAAGATGATTGCTCTGCTCATCGTCTAGGTTTTTGTTCACAATTTGCGAGTTGTTTTTTCTATCCCAGGATTATCTTGCAACTCACCTATCACAGAAGATCGAGGCAAAAACTTGAAATAGAATAAAAAGAAAAGAAAAATAAAAATCCAAAGCAAATAAATCAATAAAGGCACAGTCCCCGACAATGGAAATAAAATTTGTAGGGTGTCAAACTAACAAAAATAAATTCCTACAAAGGACATCAAATATCAAATATAAGTACATCAAGCAATTAACAATAAATTTGACCAAAATTAAGAGAGAATATGCAGAAGTAGCTCACTAACAACCACTTGTAAAATTTGGCTTCTTGTTACATTTTCTGTGGAGAAAAAAGAAATCTTGGTTATAAGCTATTGTAAAATATTACCATGCTCTTTGTACCAAATCCCAAAAGACAGAGAGCTAGAGGTGGAATATTACGTGGACAACCGATCAATCAATTAGTAAAGTACATAAAATTTCCAAAGACTATAAAGAATGCATTTAAAAAAGATTAAGGTAGTGACTTGTTGACTTGCTTGGCATTATCAACTCCTGACACGACTTTTTGGCATCATTTTCCCATGAAAGAAGCACAATATTTCCCTCCACATTTTCTACCAAGGTAGATTGCAAGACTTTTTTTTAAACAAGATTTTTTTTGATTAAGATAATAAAAATATATATATAAGGGGAGGGGGACATCAACCTTGCCACCAATACACGGAAACTAAACAAGAAGAATGTAGGAGTACTGCTCCTTCATAGTTACTGATCTGGTATTAGAAAATGAAATGCTATCAAGTTGAATTAAGGCATGAATCTTAGAAGAAAGCTGACTAATATGACTAAAGACCATATCGTGAGACCATTTGGAAGTCACTAGAGCATCAACTACTAAATTCACCTAACGATATATATGTTTTAACTCACCACCAATCTGCTATAGTCTTTGACAGATTCTGTCCAGAATCAACACCAATGTCCATTTAACCACTGATTTCACAAATTCATAAGATGTACATGAGTTGCTGAATCCACCGCCACCTACAGATTAGAAATGTTTCTAATCTTGTACATCTCCAAACCATACCGTAATGCTAGACTCTCACCGAGGATAATATCAACATCACCAAACTCCTTGTAGAAAGCAAAAACCATTCTACCCAATATGTCTCTAACCAAACCATCTCCCGAAGCTTTACCATTGGAAACAGAAGCATATGTGTCCAATTTTAAAAAACCAGGAGAAGGCTTACTCCAACAAACTAAAATACACGTCACCCTAGGCTCCGGCCTCCATCTAAAGAAAGCAACCCAATAAGAACCAAGATCCCCCTCCTAAAACCTTTTGTCATAAGTTGAAGCAGACACCAGCAGTTTAAGGAATTGCTCAACATCATAAATGAGTGATCTACCAGAGAAAGACACTCCATTAAATTTAGTTGCATTCCTACTTTTTCAGATGAACCAAAAAACCAACAAAAGAATCATGCACCGAATATGAAATAATGAGGAATTCGATAATGATAAAAACCAGTTCAATATAGTCCCAAAAACAGACAAATTATTCCTCTAAGATAACCCAAAAGCTGCTACAAAATGCTTCCAACTTCCATGGCTACCGGACTAGAGATAAAAAGATGCAGAAAAAGATTCGGTTTCTTGCTTATAGCACACACACCTAGAAACTAACAACAATGATCTTCACCGAACAGCATCATCTAATGGCAAAAGAGAGTGCCATAATCTCCAATCGAAAAAAGATATTTTAAGAGGCACCACCGGCTGCTGAATAATTTTTGCTATCAAAGAGACAGCTCTCCTTTCGCGAATCAAGTCATAGGCAGATGACACTGAAAAAACTGAAAAAACCCCATTATTATGGTGATTCAAATCAAAGCATCCTACTCTAAAGGCTCAATAGGAATTTGCAAAATAACTTGCACAATATGTGAAGGTGGACAACGTCGATTTTCATTCCAACCATTGTCAAGGAAAAACTCAGCCACCAAAAAATGAGGAGGATCGTCTATTAAACAAACCTCAAATAGTGGCTAATCAAGCACCCACTAGTCTCTCCAAAAATCCACCATACCAGCCCTACATGCCATCTAATGTTCAGCTTAGCTTTATCTCTAATCTTCCTCAAGCTTTTTCACTCTGCTAAACCCTTCCATAACCGGAAAACATAATTTCTCCCATGAAAGCCAATGTATCTGAGCCTCCGCCTGTTGATCCCATAAAAAAGCATTGAAAAGCCTCCTTAATCTATCTAACATCCCTTTAGAAAGTTTTAAAACCTGTAGCAAGTACAAAGGGATGGATGAAAGGACATGACGCAGCAATTCAATTTTACCTCCTCTGGACAAAAATTTGTTACTCCAATGTTTGCAATCTTCTAGCAACAGCCACTATCACTTCATCAAACTTAATACATCTTCACCTAGCCTTAGCAATTGGTGGCCCCAAATATTTAAAGGGCAGCAATTGAAGTTGAAACCCAAGAATAGAGTCAATGAACCCCAACTAATCCAAACTAAGTAGTGATGGACCAATAAAGGTACTCTTCTGTCTATTAACTTTCTGACCTGACATCAATTGATAATCATTTAGCAATCTCTAAATTGTAGTCAAATAGCCCTCCAAACATCTTGTAAAAATAATTAAATCATCCACAAATGCCAGATAAGGGACATTATTGCCTGAAGAAATATACCTTAAGCACCTATCCCCATCATTCATCTTTTGGAGCCCTCTCCTTAGAAATTCACCAACCAAAAGAAAAAGATCAAGGGAATGGGATCCCCTTGTTGAACACCTTTTGTAGCCTTAAAGAAACTTGAAGGTTCTCCATTAATTAAAACCAAAAACCAATTATTAGAAATTAATCGATATATTAAATCAATGAGCAACTCATCAAAACCATAACCTTGCAACATCTTCAATAAAAATGGCCACTCCACTCGATCATATGCCTTCTCTATATCTAGCTTAAGAATGAGATTTGGTTGCTTCGACCTTCTGTTAATCTGCAAAATTAATTCTTGGGCCAACAGGACATTATTTGCAATACCTCAACTTGGAACAAACCCGTCTGCCACTTAGAGATAATGGTAGGAAGAACTTTACTCACCCTATTAGTTAAAATCTTAGAAATAATTTTCGAAGACACATTACATAGGCTAATCGGTCAAAAATCCTTCTAATTAAAAGCACCAACTTTCTTTGGAATCAACACAATCATAGTGCTAGAAATGCCTCTAAGCAGAGGTATACCCCTAAAAAAATCTTGTACAGCCTCCAAAAGATCACCCTTCACAATCTCCTAACGAATTTGAAAAAAAACTAGCTCCAAAGCTGTTAGGACCAGCCATACTATCACAATCAATGGACTTAACCATGAAATGCAACTCTTCCATACTAGGAAGCGCCCTAATCTCTAGATTACCTAGCGAACCTACTTGAGGTGGTTCAAATGGAATTTCCTCCCCAAAACAAAAATTGCGATCAGCCATAAATAAGGAAGAAAAAGAAAAACTCCCCAGCTGACCTCTAAATTGTATCAACCTCTTGAATCCAATACCTCTCCTTCGTCCTTATTTAAGAGATAAAATTTGAAGACCTTCTCTGTCTCACAATCAAATGAAGAAAAGCAGTCTTTGCATCCCCTAATTTAATCCATTTCACAGCCAACTTCTCTTCCAAAACTCACACTCAATCTTCAATTGCCAAGTGTGAGCCATCCTTGCCTGCCCCAATTTAGATCGAGCATCCTCACTATGAAGCTAATCATACTCCAATTCATCCATTCTTAAGGATTCTTCAACCTGCTTTAAACGGTGAGAAACACTTCCAAAACACTTTCTTGTTCCAAACCCACAACCTTTTTCGTATTACCATCAACATACTAAACAATTTTTGCAACCCCACCCCATCAACTAACCTACACCATTCAGATTTCACCGCTCCTAGAAACTCATTATGATATTTCCAAACATTGAGAAAATGAAAAGAGGAATAAGCCTCCATAGAATTATCACACCAAACTAACAATGGACAATGATCTGACCTTCCTCTTTGAAGATGCGACACTATTGTAAATGCAAAACCATTCATCAAAGCTGAATTAGACAATGCTTTATCTAATCTCTACCACATCCTACCATTTGTCTAAGTAAATTTCGACCCATCAAACCCCAAATTAGCCAACCTACTCCTCAATATTGCTTCATTAAACTCATCCATTTTTTGAGAATTTGGAGCTGCACCCCCTACCCATTCCCTAGCCTTAGAAATAACATTAAAATCTCCTACTACCAACCATGGCCAAGAAGAATTAAGTTCTTGCAAAGATTGCCACAAAGACCTCCTTCCAACTCGAGTGCACTTCTCATAGACTGCCGACACATAAATAGACATACCCAAAGAAAATGTGATAGTATAAGTACCATGTAATCAGTAAAATCTTCAAACGAACAAGAAAAGTCATTCATCCAAAAAAACACAAATTTTTCCAATGACAAACGATTGCGCCAAATCAAAACCCAACGCCAAACACATGTTAGATAGATCCCCCCACATCAATCATTGGTTCTAACAATATTAATAAATGTACATGACTAGAAACACACACTACAAATGTAAAGCTAGGAATCCTTATAAGACGCCCCACATATATTCCACACAACACAATTAATTGGACTTAGCATTGGATGAATGAAGGAAATATGTAGTTTGAGATGGAAAAGCTGAAGATTTAGATGATGCCACCCTCTCCATCTTACCACTACCCTTCGCACTTTCATACATTTTTAGCTCCTCTATAGACACTAGTACTAGAATCTCCTCAATGTGAATTGTTAAGGCTACAATTCTGCCAAGCAGATGTGCATGAAAGTCCCTCAATGGTCCCAAAGTCACAGAAGGATGGCTAATCCCACCCCCAGATAACCTCTTCAAATCTTTTATCCTTTTACGAGGAGAAGATGAAGGAGAGCCCCTTCTCAACTTAATGTTACCAACAACAAAACCCTCCAACTCATCCACCGATGACTGCAACAACTCAAATGGATTAGAGGTGAGAATTCCATCTTCCACCCTACCCATACTAGAATTCTCCTCAAGTTCCAACAACAGATCAACACACTGAAAATCCTAATCATCACTCCCATAATTAACCAATACATCACCTGAAACATCCTCAGCTACCCCCATCTGCTGCTCACCAATACCAGCTAACCTATCTAGAATCGAGTTAGATTTGTTAACAGGATGCCCATTATCACAAGACATCGCCACTAACTCATGCGAGTTCATCTCGAGATTATATTGAGAAGATCCCACATTATCCACCTAACCAGTCTCCCACGGCTGGAAAGTATTTGCAAATATAACATCTACCGCCTCATCACCTTTGACAGCATTAGCAACATTGACATTCCCATGATGACCCGATTTAACAATGAATTGTGAAACTACCGATTTTATTTTTTGGCAACGCCTTCCCTACTAGACCATCAGTCAACATCTTATGCTTCGAAGTAGGATTATTGCTAAAACAAGATTTCTCCATATGCCCAATTAGCTTACAATGCCCACGAAAATCAAGCTAGGATCCATACTCAACTGCTTGCCAAAGACCATCATTTGGATTACTCACATCACCAATCATACCCTGGTAACTGGAGATTTAGCAACATCAATGTCAATCAACACCCTTGCTATAGAAGGCCGCTTCAAGTCTAGCATTGCTGAATCAACCTGACGTGATCTGCCTAACAAATCTGCAATCTTATACAAATATAATTTATTAAACAAAGGCATTGGAAGATCTAGAAAATTAACCTATACAGGAACAATTAATGAATCCTGATTAGGCCTAAATTCCAATGTCCATTTAGACATTACCACAGGTTTATTCTAAATATACCAAGTCCTCCAAGTCCATAACCTTGTGAAATCTTCCTCCAACCTTAGACGAAAAAGGATATGCTTCTCATTTAGTAGCCCCACTGGACATTCACCCTTGAAACCCAATGAAACCATAAATTTCTTAATAGTCTCCATATTCGATCTGCCCACCTAAAAAGGCCCAATAAGAGTAGTAGGGATTTTCTTTACTCCTCAAATTTTAAATAACCTTTATAACCCTATATTACCGCAAGTATACGGATCCTTGATTGAGTATAGGGAAATAAGGTGTCGATCCCACGAGGAAGAGTGTCAAGTACCAGTGATTTTCAAACTCCTCTATTATTTAGACTATCACAAGTAAGATATAAAGGGAGAAGGCGATAAACCGACCTAAGGAAGAAGGATTAAGCGATTAAAACCGACCGTTAGGTGTCGAAGACATCCAATTGGCGGTAGAAAGGAAATAACAAGAAAGCAAGTAAAGAGTTAAGATCCTAGAGCTTTAGAATCCCTTGTTAAGTTAGATTAGAAGTTAGTCAAGTTAATTATGTCCCTTCTCCAATGATTTGCTAAGGTATAACTTCCTTTTTCATGCCATCACTTTCGTCAATGGTCATGTGTAGTGCAAGCTCTCATTTAAGATAAGCTAGTCACTCGGAATCGCTTTCGCCAATTCCTTAACTCCTTGGAATCTTCCTTGACCTATTTTCATAGAGAAAAGAGAGAAACAAGTTAAATAATCTCAATGAAGTTATAGTTTTAAACCAAAACCAACCAACTATATTCACTACTTTCGTGAGAATATAAGTTAGTGTTTAAGATCTTAGATCTTATTGAAGGCAAGTTTTTCATTGCTCATCAACATCAAATCATTTATAGTTGGTAGCTAATCAACCATAAAGTATAAGCACAAGTCTTAAACTAGCAAAATCAATGAGGACATAAATAACTCAACTACTTTATAATCATAACTAAAACAAGTTCATCCTCACTCTAGGATTTGAGAGGCTTAACTAAACATACTACTACTAACTATACTACTAAACTAATGAACTAGGGAAGACTACATGCCTCCTCTCTACTCTCTACCCTCTCTACTTGTCTTCAAATGTCTACAAGAGGTCCTATTTATAGATGAATGAATTCATAAGCATCCAAAATTCTATCATGTGAATACAAGACAAATTGTGCTTCAAAAGTCAAGGAAAATGGCTCATGAATCTTCATCCTTTGAACTTCCTTCAAAAATGTCTTCATGCATTGAATCCAATAAATTCCAATCTCAAATGAGTTGTAAAGTTGTGTTTTGAATTTTCTATGAGTTGTTTCTTCAACTTCACAAAATTCTTCACGTAATTATCAGCCGAAATTCATCCAAAAATTGAGCTGAAAGTGAGCTGGAAAAACTGAAATTCGGCTGCAAGTTGCAGCCGTCACTTTCTGACGATCCGCGATGTGGATTCGCGAGGAAGAGGCTTGCGGATCGACTCGTGGATCTGCTCCCCTGTCTCCTTTGAGAGGGATTCGCGAGCTAATCATTTCTTCCACTTGTTGGTTCGCGTAGATTTCAAGACTTGTCATTAATATTTCTTAAATAAAGACACAGGGATGGCCATACAACGACTTTAGATTCCCAGCTGTAATATCCTAAAACTTCTTCCAAAGTATAATTTCATGACATGGCCTGACTTTGTCAATGGCATTAGCCAATATAAGAAGATTATCAAATTGGAAAAACATATACGTCCAGAATAATTTGGTTCAAACACAATATAAAATTTTTTATTTCGAGACATAACAATTGGGGAAAGTCCAAACACGATCTAGCCATTACCTGTAGTTCAACAATAATGAAATATTTATACAAAATTACAACATAAAAGAACTACCAATGATGATATATTTCCTACCCTACTTCATATATGATTATTGATGGAATAGATTAGGTTATTTTCATTGATTTGTCTAATCACTTCCATGGAGAATGACTTGATAAGGACACAGTAAAAAAAATAAAAGAATTCATTTTAAGATTCTACCCCAAATATACCTATCCTCGGTGTACATAATTCCATAGAGTTAAAACAAACTCTTGTGTAGACTGCTCATACATTACCAGTACTTTGAATACTAATCAATAGCTTCCACCATGAGAAATGATGGCTCTTCTTCTCCTCTTATTACCCCTAAGTGGACTTTCAATGTTTTCTTGAGCTTCAGGGTTGACGATGTTAGAAAGTACTTTGTTGACTTCCTTTATAGTGCTTTGTAGCTAAAGGAAATTCATACCTTCAAACATGACGAAAATGAAAAGATAGAAAGAGGAAGAGACATTTCACCTACATGTATTCAAGGTATTAAAGAGTCAAGAATTGCAATTAGCATATTCTCAGAGAGCTATGCTACTTCTTCTTGGTGTCTTGATGACCTTGTTGGGGCTGCCAAACGGACACCAAAATCGACTGTCCCTACCATGGTATGGTCTAATTTTCTTTTTCTGTTTCTTTGTTTCTAGTTGATTGATGACGTTGAAGGAGCAGGAGTTTGCACGAACCCTATGGCCCATATTATATTAATATATAATTTAGAAACTCGGTCCCGTATGGAACATGGGAGAATAGCACTTTTTCAATTTTCTAATTCCTTGCTTTTTAGAGGAAGGGCGGGATTTAAAAAATGAAAAAAGTGTAGGAGAATTTGAATCTAAAACCTCTAATTCCTAGGGCACTACAGAGAGCAGCACATTGACTTCCTTTAGAATTTATTTACTTTTTCATTTTTGGATTTTTTTTGAGAGGCCTGTAAATGCTTTTGGAACCAATGTGGCTAAGGACAGTGTTAGCCCAAATGCAACCAAAGGAGGGTGAATTATATTGTTTAACAAGACAATCAACTATAGCAAGAATTCACCCAATAAAACAAGTACAAACTATTTCTCAAGTATGTACAAAAGTATGTCAACTTAAGCACAATAAAGATATCACAATTGAGCAATAAAGAGAAGAGATATAGAAACAAATGCAAACCAAATTTCTAAGTTGCACCGAACTTGGATACACTCCACTAGTAGCTTCTTTAATTGAAGGTGAAGCTAACCAACTTGTACAAGTGAAGGTTTACTCCTTCCTCACCCTAAAGGCCTTTAGTTGAGCCAAGGAGTTTGACAACTATCCTAGTTAACTCTCAACAAGTTAAAATTGAAAGCTCACTCAACCAATTAAGAACTACTATTACAAGTGAGGCAACCTTCACCAAGGTTTTACTCCTCCAAATGAATAACCTTACAACCCCCACTTTTCCCACACCTATACAACAAACAAAGAAGATTTCTACCCAAAAATTCACTTGTAAACTTGTATTTCATGTAAGTAAAAGTCTATTATCTTCTTGAACTTGTGGGTATTTATAGAGTATGAGAAATGGCCTCAAGAAGCTCTCCAACGGTCAAAAATATGGCTGTTAAAAAATAGCCGTTGAAGCTATCGGACATCCGACACAATGTTGTGCGTCCGATGCAAGCGTCCGATAGGTCTATCGGACGTCTGACACAATGTTGTGCGTCCAATGCAAGCGTCCGATAGGTTTTTTCGATCTTTATTGAACAGTCGATGGGTTTTGTGCGTCCGATGAAGCTTGCGTCCGATGCTGGTCAGAGAGCTTGGATTTCATCTTTAATCCGATCGGACATCTGATGATGATGATATGCGTCCGATAGGGAGTGTCCGATACTTTCCCTGTCTATCGGACGTCCGGTACTAGCATTCAAGCGTCCGATAAGTCAAAACCTTCTCAATTCATCTTGAATTGATTTCTTTTCTTTTCCAATGAATCAATGACCTGTTCTAACATAATTCTCACATGAAAACATTAGTCCAAATCGTTTTGTTTTGTTATCATCAAAACTTAGGATCAATTCCAACAGACAGTGTTTTCAGAACCGGATTAGACTGGCTGGTTGGATCACGAACCGGTCATGTCATCGGTCCGGTTCTGTATTAAAGCCGAAATCAATAAAAACCCGGTCAAACTCATCAAAACCGGTGAAAACCGGTTGAACTGTTTATTTATTGAAGCCAAGAATTGAACACGGGACCAACAACACGGGTGCTGAGCATGCTGACCAACGCCCCAAAGCCTACTAGAGTGGCATCTCTTGCCAAAATAATTATTTTTTAGGTAATATTACTGAAAGGAACCAATAAAACTATTAACCCTAAGCATCGCTATCCATTCAATCTTTCTTTCCTCTCCACTCTCAGATCTCGCCTCCAATTCTCACTTCTTAGTCCTCGCCTCCAATTCTCTCTTTCATCAAATATTTTCATGGCCAATAATTTATTCTCTATTACAAACTCCTTTCATCAAATATTTTCATGGTTAACAATTTCTTTTTTCTTTATCATCCCCTTTTAATCCCACTCTTTAGTTTAATCCAGTGATGTTTTCTCCCACCAGCTCTAGTTTAATTTTTAAAAATTCCTTTATTACTTGTTTGCATGTTGAATTTCCTTTTTTGTTCTCTTTTCATTTGAATTTTTCTTTCTACCATTTTCAATATGCCTTTTTTCTAAATCTTTTGGATGGATTGAAAGTTTCTCACCTAGCAACAATTTTTTTCATTTGATTTCTCTCTCTCTTTTCTTTCTTTTTTTTGTTGTGGTTTGGAAAAGTTACATCTATCAAATATGAAATTTCACTATATTTTTTATTTTTTCATGCTAGGAAGAAAATTTTTTTAGTGGATTTGAAAGTTTTATCTTTAATTTTTGGAGAAATAATAATTTTAAATTTAATGTGTGCAAAAATGTTTTTAGATGGAGTAGAGCTTTGGGTTTTGGGTCTTGGGAAGATTTGCTTGGAAAACTAGTAAAGGTTGCAATCTTGCATGACAACCAGGGATAGGATAGGCTGGGGCCATGTGGCCTTTCTATAAAGCTGAGTGGGGGAAAAAAAGAAAAGAAAAGAAAAAACAGAGAACAGTTGAACCGGCCGGTCGGACCGCGACCCAGCTCCACCTCCAGTTCACTGACCGGTCCGAGTTTAGAAACATTGGCTAAGGATCGAGTATCCTATTTGTCAAATTGGGAATATAGAAAACTAATCAACTGTTGTTCATGTCAGCAACAACTATTGAGAAGTGTCAATTTCGTTTGTGGGGACTTGGAAGTACTGACTTTACACCTTTTTTTAGATAATTTTTTTCTTTTGCTCGATTTTTTAATACTATTTGGCATTATTGAAGAAACTTTTTTTTTTTTTTTGAGAATTGCATTATCATTCCAAGGATTTGAACCTCATACCCCCTTTAATTTTAAAGTACCACCTTATTTAGGGGTGGCAATTTTCGACACGACCTGAAAACACGACACGAATCTAACACGAAAATAATGGGTTTGGGTCAAGGCTTGCGGGTTTGGGTCAGAATCGGGTCGAACCCGATTGACCCGAAAAACAAGCAGGTCAGGTCAGGTCATTAACAGGTTGACCCATTTGACCCAATTGACCTGTTAAAGGTAAAAAAAAAAAAGAATGGCCCGTTTGATTGTTATATCATGCTATTATTTAGTCCTATTGATATATATTGCATTTGTTGAGAATTGATTGTTATGCCAAGGTGCTGGATTGCCAAAATTTGGCCCCCTTAGCCTAAAAGAAGGTTTGAACTTGAAGTTACATTGGGTTAGGCAAAATTTGGCCCCACTAGTTGTTTGATTGTAGTTTTGAATAGTTGCAGTACCCTTTTATTCTTTTCTTGCAATATCTGATAATGTACACATTAAATCTATCTTAAAAGTATCTGCTTGTTTATACTTATTCAGTTGTCATTTGTGTTATTTATTCTTCTTATTTAACTTCATTTAGATAAAAAAAAATTTGGGTCATTTCGGGTGACTCGCCAACCCGCATCATGTCGTGTTCAGGTTGGGTAGTTTCGGGTTGGCGGGTCGTGTTCGGGTCAGTGGGTTTTGTGTTATACCAGCCTCTCAACCCGACCCGCCAACTCGTACACGACCTGATTGCCACCCCTAACCTTACTCATTTTTTTTCTCCTCTAGCTTTTTTGGATCGTGATTTTTGTAAAATAAATTTTAGAATATGTTCTGGACATAATTTTTAAACATTTTTTCACTTCAGATGCATCATGTGTATCACATATTTTTTTCTACAATAATTGAAAAAAAATTGCAATCCAAATAGGCTATTACCGCTTAAACTTAGCAATAGACTTGGTAGAGATTTTGCTAGGCACTCTCTGTCTTACGAAGAGACATGGCTAGCGTATTAGACACCTCTTGAGCCTTTTGACCCTATGTGGCACTTAATATCACTAAACTAAATGTGTCAAAATGGGTAATTTGAGTGGGTTTGAATAAGTCGGTAATGGCTATAAATGGCTCAAATCATACTACTTATTTTTTCTCCTCAACACTTATGAAAATTTGAGTGTAAATGTAGAATTAATTTTAAATGGGTTAAATGGGTAAATTGAATCAACCCACTATCCATCAATTAAATGGATATAATTGGGTACCCACTTATACCCATTTAAAATTAATGGACGGGTATGAGTGAATCAATATAATTAAATTGTGATTGACACCTCTACACTAAGCTATTAATTTGGTGGCTTTTTAATCACTCACTTTTTTTTTTAACAAACAATATCTCTCAATTTTAAAAGTTTAGCGTTTTGATTATTTTCTGAATCAGATATTAGGAATGGACAAACAGAATGCACTTGTAGAGTCTGACGTGTTAAATAGAGTTTCTGGGTTTTGAGGTAGAGATCAATTTTCTTAAAAATCATTAAATCCCTTCAAGTATGTTTCTAGTGGTACAACTACAAGAAGTGAGACGAGGAAAATAAAAGAGATCTATATGTTAAGGCCTTGTTTAGATAGCATTTTTTGAGAATATTTCTTATTACATTTTTCAATTACCTTTCAACCTTACATAAATCACATTTACTTTGAAAAAAGGTGTTATAGTGTATTTTTCTAAAAAAACTCTCAAAAAAAATTGTGATACTTTTCAGTTATCCTTACTGAGGCTAAAGAAAAGAAAATATTGAAATATGTGTAAATGCATCAGAATTTGTTCCTACAAATTTGCTTAAAGTAGATATATAGAACATTGCCAAATTTAAGCTCAAGATTTGGTCAACCAATTAGACTTAGTGAAAATAGAAACATTCAAACGCAAAAAGGTGTAAACAAACATTCTTTGGGTCATTGGCCACCACAAAGTCGTGTGGGAGGTCAAGGGTTTAAATCTTGCATCCCATCAATTGCCACATTATGTGATGGCTTGCCATTTTAAGTGGTTTTTTCTTAGATCCAAATGGGTGCGTAGTGCACTCGTCTGGTCCGATAGTGGTTTAGCCCCCATCAGTTTCCCAATGACCTAATTGGGTTCACCCCTCCCATCCCCTATAGATAGGTTAGAGTAGGAGTAGGTTATAGAAAAACACCATTTGACCAAAAAAAAAAAAAGGCAAAATGGTGTTCAGCCATTTTCAGGTACATTAATATTGGTAGTGATCCTTTATATTGTAAAATTAGACACTGGCTTTGAAAAGCGGTTAAAGCCACTATCGAGCAAACTTCATTTTCGGTCTCAAAACGCAATTGGCCTGTAAATTGTCCTCACATGAAATTTTCTTTGTGCATCCTTTTAACTTCTTTAATGGTCTCAAAGGCAAAATTGTGACAACCCCACTTTCCCTATGGACCAAAGGTCACGGACCAGCCTAGCTCTCGCCAGACTCACACACTCACTTGTTCAATAATACTTAACAACTAAAACCCCAATACAATACGTAAGAGTACAATGTCTTATGATACATAACATCCCAAATACAATTCGATCAATACATGATTCCATTATACAAAAGTCCACAAAAAGGGCAATATCCATAATTCTCCAAAATACATAACAAAACATATGAAAGCCCTAATCTCAAGAGTTGGCATCACCACTTGGTTGCTCATTTCCTGCTAAGGAAAACAAATGGAAAGGGTGAGTTAAAAAGCCCGTGAGTTCCCAAAAACATGCAAACCACATAACACATAAACAATTTCACTTTGCAAGAATACTTGAATTATAAACAGATAGAAAAGCAATTAACAATACAATGTAGGATACAGGGCCCTCAGGGGCCAAATTCCACGAAGCTTGTCCATGAACCACGAACCGGTAGTTGACACTCCGTCAACTGTCACTATTACCATGTAGAACTTCACTTTCTCCTTACTCCTCCAAACCCCCCCATGCCGCCAAGCACTTTTCACTTCACTTTAAAACATTTCACTTTATAACACTTCACTTTAAAACACTTCACTTTATTGAGTACTCTCCATTAGGGACGAGTCCATACGCCAAGTCCAGAGTACTTTTCATTTCACTTCACTGGGTTGTTGCTCTTATGGAGACTGGTTCAAAAACCAAGTTCCGAGCATAAATCACTGGTCTGAGTCACTGTGCTTTGTGACATTTTAAATGACCCTATGGCTCGCCCCTTTCTCCTCGGCCTAAGCCTAGCCCCCAGCTCGAGTCGAAGGGTTCGCCTATAGGTCTCAGGGATTTCCTGACCTTCCAAACACATGCAATCACTATAATACACTTTACAATCAAGCACTTCAAGTCACTTTCACAATCACTTTTACTCAAATGGAGTAGGTGCGATAAAGTACACACCATCCCCATTAGAGGGTTCAAAAGTCAATTTTCACATAACAATCACTTCAATACATTCATTTACAACATTTGCACGTAAACACGTAACAAGCATGGAAACTCACCGAAGTAGGGTTCGCTTCCATATGGTTCAAAGTCACGGTCTTGTACACTCCCTAAAATAATTGAAAACAAGCAATAAGGTTCACTTCAATCTTTTCCATTTACTAATACAGTTCAATCTCACTTTTAGTTTCAAATGATAATCTTTTCCAAAACTTACTCGAGGAAAAGTATTCATTTCATCTAGTTCAATTTCCAAATAAATTCCTTTGGAAAATCACTTCACCCTTTTTAAAAGAAAACATCTCGTCGACATACTCATTGGCACTACAAGCACGTTCACCTTCAATCAAAACTTCCATTTTAACCCAAAACATTTTACACCAAGTCATTGTATCCAAAATCCCTAGATTTTAGTCAAAATATAATAAAACCTTCAAATTAGTCAAATAGCACTTTTCACTCGTGTTTCATGAAAACTACACTTTTTACCCTTTTAAAAATTCAAACACTCATTCACCCACATATACACTCACAATTTGAACAATATATACATTTTTCCCAAAAGGCAAAACCTCTTGAGAACATTCACAACATTTCAAAAATCAAACATTGAAATCACCAAGCATGGGTTTTGGCCATAACACATTTTCCTTCACTTTCAATCAACCAAAACCCTAATTTCTAACCATATCAAAACAAATTCACAAATAACAATCAATTCCCAATCAGGTCCTCAAGTCCGCTACCTAGAATCCACCTCAAGTCCGCTACCTAGGTTGGGAATCCAAGAGCCCAACTTCATCTTTTTAGATGATTTCATTTTTATCAATATTAACTACAGATCTACACTAATAAACATTAATAAAGCTAGATCTACAAGATTTGAGGTTTATACCTCCGGATCTGTCAAGATCCAACGATATCCGGCAAAACCTAACAAGATCTCTCAACTTTTTCTCCAAGAAAGTCACTCCCAAAGCTTGATAACCTCCAAGATCCTCAAGCCCACTCAAGATCTTCAAGTTTTGTCGAAGAAATCAACCTCCAAGTGCAAAAATCGAGTCCAAGAGGTTCACCCAAGCTTTTTTCTTTCCTTTTCCTTTCAAATTTTCGGATCTCCTCTCTCTCTCCTTTCCTTGGTTCTGAAGTGAGAAGATGAAGATCAAGCCACAAAATCATCATCAACTCTTCACAACTCAAGTTATTTGTAGGAAGAAAAGAAAATGGAAGATCAACCCACTTACCTCTTATTTTCTCCAAGAACTTCAGCCCATACCTCCTTCTCTCTCTCCCCTTCCTCGGCTGCTAGGATGAAGAAGATGGTGGTGGGTGGTGGTTGAAGTTTCAAGAAGAAAGGATGAAGATTGGAAGAAAAGTTGAAGACAAACTCTCTCTTCTCTCCTTTCTCTCTCGGCAGCAGCTCTCTCTTCTCACTGGTTTGGGCAGCTGAAAAATGAAGCTTGGTGTTGTAAGAAGTCAAGGTTTTAAAGCCACAAAAAGTGCCTTTCCTTAATTTAAGGGAAAAAGGTGCTTTTAGCTTTTGTCGCCACACGCGACAGCCTAATTATAATGGTTTCATTCATCCCGACACTATCTCACCATAATAATATTTCCAAAATATCACTACATATGCTCGATTTCAAGTCCAAGTCACTATTCACGCTGGAACAATTTTAACGCTAAAATTTGGCCAAAACCACACACCGCAAACAATTCAGATAAAATTCTCTAAATTGAGAAATAATCACTTTAAACATATTTTCACTAATATTTCAATAAATAAACTCAATATAAATATTATTAGGCATTTTAGAAATAAAATTTGAATTTTTGAGGCCCTCACATCCTCCCCTCCTTAAGAGAATTTTGTCCTCAAAATTTCTTACCTTTCGGTAAATAACCTGGATGACTCTTCTTCATCTCTTCCTCCAATTCCCATGTTGCTTCTTCAATAGCGTGATTCCTCCAAAGAACTTTGACCAATGGGATCTTCTTATTCCTCAAGTCTTTCACTTCTCTGTCGAGGATTCTTACAGGTCGCTCTTCATAGGACAAGGATTCATCCACGTCAATCTCTCCTAAAGGCAACACATGGCTTGGGTCCGGATGGTACTTCTTAAGCATGGACACGTGGAAAACATTATGAATCTTTGACATGCTCGAGGGTAAATCCAATTGGTATGCCACTTTGCCTACTCGCTTTAGAATCTCAAATGGTCCTACATATCGTGGTTTCAATTTCTTCCCCTTTTTGGATACCACTCCTCCTTTCATTGGCTTAACCCTGAGAAATACTTTGTCCCCTACATCGAACTCCAAGTCCTTTCTTCGGTTATCGGCATAACTTTTTTGTCGACTTTGAGCCGTTTGGAGTCTTTCTCGAATTAACTTTACTTTCTCAAAAGCCTCCTCAACCCAGGGAATAGTGGTTGGATCCAAAATTTTCTTCTCCCCTACTTCATCCCAATGAATAGGTGATCTACACCTTCTCCCATAGAGTGCTTCGTAAGGAGCCATCTGAATTGAAGCATGGTAACTATTGTTGTAGGCAAACTCAACTAGAGGCATATGTTGACTCCAACTTCCTCCAAAATCCAATATACACAACCTCAACATGTCTTCCAAGGTTTGGATTGTCCTTTCAGATTGTCCATCCGTTTGAGGATGATAGGCAGTGCTCAAACTAACCTTAGTCCCCAAATTCTCTTGTAACTTTTGCCAGAATCGAGAAACAAACCTTGGGTCTCTATCAGAGACGATGCTCACAGGTACTCCATGTAGTCTAACAATTTCATCCAAGTACAATTGAGCTAACTTCTCCAAAGGACATTTCATACTTACCGGTAGAAAATGAGCAGTTTTAGTAAGTCGATCCACTATCACCCAAACTGCATCATCTCCTTTTTGACTCCTAGGCAACCCAGTCACAAAATCCATAGTGATATGATTCCATTTCCATTCAGGTATCTCTAAGGGTTGTAAAGTCCGAAGGTTTACGGTGCTCCGCCTTTAACTTGTTGGCACAGAGAGTGTCAAACAAATCGGCCACATCTCTCTTCATTCCATCCCACCAATACATCCTTTTCAAGTCTTGATACATTTTATTATTCCTGTGGTGAATTGTATACTTAGAACGATGTGCCTCTTCCAAAATTTCTTTCCTCAACTCTTCATTGTCTGGAACAACAATTCGATTTTGAAACCTCAAAATTCCCTCAGGCCCTAATTTAAAGTCTAGGGTTTCTCCTTTATTCACTTTTCCAATCCATTTTTGCACCATGGAATCTCCTTTTTGAGCCTCTTTAATACGTTCTAGAATGGAAGATCTCAACACTATATTCCCAAAGATGACTTTCTGTTTCTCCAAATGAGGTTTCCATTCCCCAACCTTTTCTAACATTTCCCACTCTTTTACCATCAAGCTTGCTATTTGAGCCTTTCGACTTAAGGCATCTGCTACCTTGTTGGCCTTTCCAGGCTGATAACTTATGGTGCAATCATAGTCCTCAAGGAATTCTACCCATCGCCTCTGCCTTAAATTCAATTCCTTTTGAGAGAACAAATACTTGAGACTTTTGTGATCGGTAAAAACCTCAAATGTCACCCCATACAAGTAGTGTCTCCACTTTTCATTGCAAAATGGCTGACCAACTCCAAATCATGTGTTGGATAATTTTGCTCATGAGGCTTTAATTTCCTAGAAGCATAGGCAATAACTCTCCCATTTTGCATCAGGACACATCCTAATCCTTCTTTCGAGGCGTCTGAATAAACTACAAACCCATCTTTTCCATTTGGCAAAGTCAACACAGGGGCTGTTGTCAAACGCTTCTTTAACTCTTGAAAACTAGTCTCACACCTTGGATTCCAAGCAAACTTAACATGCTTTTTAGTCAAATCCGTCAGTGGTCCCGTAATCTTTGAGAAATCCTAAATGAATCGACGGTAATATCCTGCCAAGCCCAAGAAACTTCTAACCTCAGTAGGATTTCTAGGTTGCTTCCATTGAGTCACTGTCTCCACTTTAGAGGGATCTACAGCAATTCCATCCTTAGAAATTTTATGTCCTAAAAAGGACACTTCCTCTAACCAAAACTCACACTTGTTGAACTTAGCATACAATTGATGTTCTCTTAAAGTTTGGAGCACTATTCTCAAGTGTTGAGCATGATCTTCTCGGGTGTTTGAGTATACCAAAATGTCATCTATGAATACAACCACAAATTGGTCCAAATAGGGTTTAAAGACCCGTTGCATCAAATCCATAAATGCCGCTGGAGCATTGGTCAATCAAAGGGCATTACCACAAACTCAAAATGTCCATTCGAGTTAAAAGCAGTCCTCGGCACGTCTTCCTTTCTAATCCTCAATTGGTAGTACCCTTGCCTAAGGTCTAATTTAGAAAAGACCACTGATCCTTGCAATTGGTCAAATAGTTCATCAATGGCGCAAAGGATATTTATTCTTTATTGTCACATCGTTAAGCCCTCGATAGTCAATGCACAACCTCAAACTTCAATCCTTTTTCTTAACAAAGAGTACAGGTGCTCCCCAAGGGGAGTCACTTTCTCTGATAAAACCTCGCTCCAATAAATCTTGTAATTGGACCTTTAATTCCTTAAGTTCAGCTGGAGCCATTCGATACGGAGTCTTAGAAATTGGAGCTGTCCCTGGCAGCAGATCAATCTTAAATTCCACCATTCGCTCAGGAGGTAGATTTTCTAATTCTTCGGGAAAGACATCAGGAAAATCCTTCACAATCGGCACTTCTCTAACTTCATTTTATCACTAGGGGATTTATCAAAAGGCCAAAACCCTTGAGCCCTTTACTTAACAATTTTCGCTTTAATCCTAAATGAGGCGGATGACGCTAATCTCCCTTTTACGTCTAACCTCAAGGTAGCCTCTCCAGGAATAGAAAACTCCACAGTCTTTGCCCTACAATCCAATTTAGCATGATGACGGGCTAGAGAATCCATCCCCACGATAGCATCATACCCCTTAATGTCTAGACTAATCAAGTCCACCACTAGCTTCCTTTCTCCTATCCAAATATCACAATTCTTGTATACCCAACTAGTAATTAAACTTTGTTTCCCCGTGGGTGTCTTAACTTCCAAATCATAGGGTAATCTAGTGGGCTTTATGTCTACTCCATTCAAAAAGGAAGGATTCACAAAAGAATATGATGCACCAGGATCAATCAAAATCTTAGCTAAGCGGTGAAAGATTGGGATGGTACCTTCAACCACTTGGGTGAACTTCTTGTTGGTCAATGGCATAGACCCTAGCTGGTACTCTTGGGCGATTCCCTGCAGCACTAGCTTGACTGGTAGTGGGTTTGCTTGCTGGTTGGGTCATACCTCCTCCTTGGGCCATCGGACAAGCGATAACTTGATGCTCTGCACTACCACACTTAAGGCAGGCTCCACTCTTTCTCCAACATTCATTCTCCGGTGTGGTTTGGCTTCCCACAAAGCCACAAGACACGCTAGGGGTAGAGACTTGACTTCCTGGGAACCTCCCTTGATAGTCCTCTTCCTCTCCTCTAGACACTCCTCCTCTTGAGTATGTCCCTCTCAAATTTGATCCCCAGACTAACTAGGGGGTTGTTCTACCCACTCCTCTTCCAAACTTAGAGTTGGAACATTCATGCCCATTGGTCCACGACCGCCACTAGGTGCATTCCTTTTCTTGCATTAAAATTCCTTACTTGTGCTTTGCTCCTTCAATCCTCCTCGAGCCCTTCCCACGGCTTCACTAAAACTATTAACTTGAGCAGCTAAGATTTCTTGGAGCTCTACATTCAATCCTGGACAAACCTTCTTACCCTCCTTGCTCGGTGGCCACCAACTCGGGGGCAAATCTTGACAGCTTAGTAAGCGTGCCTCATACTCCGTCCACACTGTAATCCCTGTTTACACCTAATGAAATCGTCCCTCCCTTTCTCTTGCACTATTGGAGGAAGAAACTTGGCATTGAACTCGGTAAAATTTACCCAAGTCCTAGGGTATTCTCTCTTTCCCACTTGGTTCTTATCATGGCCCACCAAGAACGGGCAGCTCCCTCAAATTGGAATGTGGCAAAGGTTATTTGCCTCTCCTCAGTATAGTCTAGAGCAGCGAAAATATCAGAAATCCTTTCTAACCAACCCTCAGCAACTTCAGGGTTAGGTTCACCACAGAATTTTGGGGGGTTAAATCTTTGAAATCTCTCAAGTGCTCGGTCCTCACCAACCCAACGCTTACCAAGGTGTTGCTCAGGGTCCGTGGCCTTGTTGTCCAGCCATACGATCTAAAATCTCAGTCATACGGTTCATGGCCGTAGCCATTTGCTCTACAAAGTTAACCCCAGCCCCTTGATTCTGATGATTCATGGTCATTTCCCATATTTTGTGAAGTTCCGCCCCACCTCGTCCTCCCACCGTCCATAGTTCTCTAGAGGGCCATCAAATTATCATAAACACAGGAAAAGTAACAACACAATTAGAACAATTACTTTAGAAAATAGGCAAAACACTTTCATAATTACATTTCATTACAATACAATGCCAAGAGTACATCAGTCAAGCATGCTTTTGTCAAAAGATACACAGTGTGGTATATCAAGTTCTCAAGTACACTTAAACAAAAATATGGTACTTGGCAAGTTAGCAAGCATGCACTTTACAAAGTTGGGAACCCACTCTACGTGCTTTACTCCCCACAAAGATAACAAAAGCCAAGGTCAAGTCAAGCTAATCCATCAGTGCAGTAAGAAGTCTCCGTAGACTCATCCTCAGAGGCATCAGACATCAAGTACTGTGGATCTCCCTCAGCCATGATATCATCTCCAACAGACTCAATCGGAGGCTCTCCTCCCAAATCAGCATCACCATGAGGCTGGTCAACCGAAGTCTCCTCTACTCGGTTGGCCTCAATCACCCCTCCAATCAAGGCCTCACAACCAGCAAATATCCGCCTCTCTCGAGCCATCCTCACTATCCTAGCGGCTCGCTCGTTAGCCAAGCGAACCTCAGCCTCAAGCTCTCCAATCCTAGCAAGTCGAGTCTGGGCCACAGTAGTAAGCCTCTCAATCTCCTCCCACGCTCATGGTTGATCCTAGTCAACCTCTTCCTCTCGGTAGACAGCAAGCACCACTCGACAGATAGGCGTGGTCCTCCAACACCCACAAGCGACGCGGCTAGTGGATCCTAGGGTTATAAGCTGCACGAGCACCCTAGAACCCAAGCGATAAGAGGGTGGTGTGGTGTGAGGCCCATCACCTCCAGGCTCCATAAGCTACAAGAAAGAATCCTCATTAGTACTCGTTCTAACTTAAAGATCAACAATACTTATTCATGAACACATAACCCTCACTTCACTTTTGCTCCTAACCTACTAGACTCTTAACAACCCACTAACTCTCACTATGCCAGACTATTCAAACCTAGGCTCTGATACCACCTGTGACAACCCCACTTTCCCCTAAGGCGGACCAAAGGGGTCGGGACCCTTAGCTCTCGCCAGACTCACACACTCACTTGTTCAATAATACTTAACAACTAAAACCCAATACAATCTGAAGAGTACAATGTCTTACAGATACATAACATCCCAAATACAATTCGATCAATACATGATTCCATTATACAAAAGTCCACAAAAAGGGCAATATCCATAATTCTCCAAAATACATAACAAAACATATGAAAGCCCTAATCTCAAGAGTTGGCATCACCACTTGGTTGCTCATTTCCTGCTAAGGAAAACAAATGGAAAGGGTGAGTTTAAAAAGCCCGTGAGTTCCCAAAAACATGCAAACCACATAACACATAAACAATTTCACTTTGCAAGAATACTTGAATTATAAGCAGATAGAAAAGCAATTAACAATACAATGGGGATACAGGGCCCTCAGGGGCCAAATTCCACGAAGCTTGTCCATGAACCACGAACCGGTAGTTGACACTCCGTCAACTGTCACTATTACCATGTAGAACTTCACTTTCTCCTTACTCCTCCAAACCCCCACCGGGCCCGCACGCCAAGCACTTTTCACTTCACTTTAAAACATTTCACTTTATAACACTTCACTTTAAAACACTTCACTTTATTGAGTACTCTCCATTAGGGACGAGTCCATACGCCAAGTCCAGAGTACTTTTCATTTCACTTCACTGGGTTGTTGCTCTTATGGAGACTGGTTCAAAAACCAAGTTCCGAGCATAAATCACTGGTCTGAGTCACTGTGCTTTGTGACATTTTAAATGACTCTATGGCTCGCCCCTTTCTCCTCGGCCTAAGCCTAGCCCCCTGAAGGGGTTTGCCTATAGGTCTCAGGGATTTCCTGACCTTCCAAACACATGCAATCACTATAATACACTTTACAATCAAGCACTTCAAGTCACTTTCACAATCACTTTTACTCAAATGGAGTAGGTGCGATAAAGTACACACCATCCCCATTAGAGGGTTCAAAAGTCAATTTTCACATAACAATCACTTCAATACATTCATTTACAACATTTGCACGTAAACACGTAACAAGCATGGAAACTCACCGAAGTAGGGTTCGGCTTCCACGTATGGTTCAAAGTCACGGTCTTGTACACTCCCTAAAATAATTGAAAACAAGCAATAAGGTTCACTTCAATCTTTTCCATTTACTAATACAGTTCAATCTCACTTTTAGTTTCAAATGATAATCTTTTCCAAAACTTACTCGAGGAAAAGTATTCATTTCATCTAGTTCAATTTCCAAATAAATTCCTTTGGAAAATCACTTCACCCTTTTTAAAAGAAAACATCTCGTCGACATACTCATTGGCACTACAAGCACGTTCATCTTCAATCAAAACTTCCATTTTAACCCAAAACATTTTACACCAAGTCATTGTATCCAAAAATCCCTAGATTTTAGTCAAAATATAATAAAACCTTCAAATTCAGTCAAATAGCACTTTTCACTCAGGTTTCATGAAAACTACACTTTTTACCCTTTTAAAAATTCAAACACTCATTCACCCACATATACACTCACAATTTGAACAATATATACATTTTTCCCAAAAGGCAAAACCCCTTGAGAACATTCACAACATTTCAAAAATCAAACATTGAAATCACCAAGCATGGGTTTTGGCCATAACACACATTTTCCTTCAATTTCTCAATCAACTGAAAACCCTAATTTCTAACCATATCAAAACAAATTCACAAATAACAATCAATTCCCAATCAGGTCCTCAAGTCCGCTACCTAGAATCCACCTCAAGTCCGCTACCTAGGTTGGGAATCCAAGAGCCCAACTTCATCTTTTTAGATGATTTCATTTTTATCAATATTAACTACAGATCTACACTAATAAACATTAATAAAGCTAGATCTACAAGATTTGAGGTTTATACCTCCGGATCTGTCAAGATCCAACGATATCCGGCAAAACCCAACAAGATCTCTCAACTTTTTCTCCAAGAAAGTCACTCCCCAAGCTTGATAACCTCCAAGATCCTCAAGCCCACTCAAGATCTTCAAGTTTTGTCGAAGAAATCAACCTCCAAGTGCAAAAATCGAGTCCAAGAGGTTCACCCAAGCTTTTTCTTCTTTCCTTTTTCCTTTCAAATTTTCGGATCTCCCTCTCTCTCTCCTTTCCTTGGTTCGGCTGAAGTGAGAAGATGAAGATCAAGCCACAAAATCATCATCAACTCTTCACAACTCAAGTTATTTGTAGGAAGAAAAGAAAATGGAAGATCAACCCACTTACCTCTTATTTTCTCCAAGAACTTCAGCCCATACCTCCTTCTCTCTCTCCCCTTCCTCGGCTGCTAGGATGAAGAAGATGGTGGTGGGTGTTGGTGGTTGAAGTTTCAAGAAGAAAGGATGAAGATTGGAAGAAAAAGTTGAAGACAAACTCTCTCTTTCTCTCCTTTCTCTCTCTCGGCAGCAGCTCTCTCTTTCTCACTGGTTTGGGCAGCTGAAAAATGAAGCTTGGTGTTGCAAGAAGTCAAGGCTTTAAAGCCACAAAAAGTGCCTTTCCTTAATTTAAGGGAAAAAGGTGCTTTTTGTACTTTTTGTCGCGTCACACGCGACAGTCTAACTTACACTGGTTTCATTCATCCCGACACTATCTCACCATAATAATATTTCCAAAATATCACTACATATACTCGATTTCAAGTCCAAGTCACTATTCATGCGTCGGAACAATTTTTAACGCTAAAATTTGGCCAAAACGACACACCGGCAAACAATTCGTATAAAATTCTCTAAATTGAGAAATAATCACTTTAAACATATTTTCACTAATATTTTAATAAATAAACTCAATATAAATATTATTAGGCATTTTAGAAATAAAATTTGAATTTTTAAGGCCCTCACAAAAATTGCCTTGAAATATTGCTGTATTTGAGAGGCAAAGGTTACAAAAATTATGGGACACAGATTTAGAAAAATGAATAAATGATCAAGGCTTGAACATAGTTGATCATCATGAACCAACTCAAATGGAAGGGACTTTTCTTTTTATGATCAAGATTATAAAATTATGGGACTTTTCTTTGTATATTGCAAATTGAACCCTCATTAGAAAGAAAGCTGTGCTACAGAAAAATGTGCTTAGACATGAAAGTGGCACAGCATACACAAGTTTTCTTTATTTTCTCCATAAGCCAAGGGTTAAAAGCAGCAACATATAAATGTCTTATGGAACAAAAGCAGACTAACATTTTAATACAGTACTAAACTGGGGGAAAAAGTACAACTCATTTTAAGTCTGGGATCTTCATTTGGTGCATCAGAATTTCTATCAAAATGACCTATAATTTTGGGAGCAAGCATAAATGACTCATCAAAATGACCTATCATCAGAATTTCTATCTAGTTTGGGTTAGTTGCGTGAAATCTACCTGCTATCCTTTCAAATTGCAAAAATGGGGGACTAAAACAAGAACAAATTGAAACGTAATGAACTTTTCGCATACATAACTTGAGAGTACTGTAGTTCTGGTCCCCAAAATTTTGATCCCCAATATTTCATTTAAAGAAAATTTGGCTTCTAAAGTTTTTGATTTTAGGCACATTTAGGATAACTTATAGAAATTCAAAACTGACTAATGGTCAACATCAGATTGACATTAATTAACAGCTTTGGATTTACACTTTTGCTCCCCAATATTTTGATTTGAATCATAATGTTCCCTCAAATTTTAAATAGTGATATTAAGGGTTTTAGGATGAAATGAGATGCAAAATCGAATGAAATAGTATAATGAGTAATAAGAATTCCAATTAAGATAATTTTTCTTTTTTTGATATTTTAGTTTAATCTATTCATGCCACTCATTCCACTAATATCTCATATGCTTGTTCTCTTTTATATAGTTAGTCTTAAATTTGGTATAATGTATGTATATTATTGATTTACACTAGTCATAACTAATTAATAATGAGTTTTATCATTTTCTTTGGTGATCCAAAACAACTAATTGATTTTCCTATAAAATATGTGAAATATAATCTATTTATAAATTAAGTTATTTTTTTTATTTTTTCTAATGGGTGCTTAGTGGGCTTTTGTTAAGACACCTAAATCATACATAAGCCACTATGTGAATGCACACAAAGACAATTATTACCCTACCCTATACTTATAAATTTTCTTTATTCAACTTTATAATTAAAAAATATTAATACTTGAACTACATCTTAACGAATGTCCAGTGCCTATTAGATAAACCCTTTTTTTTAACATGTCATAGATTATTAATTGAGTTTGAAACGAATTAGGCTTAAAAATTATTTGAAGCATTAAATGATTATCAGGGTGTAGAGATATAAAATTAAATATTTTAAAACTATAGTAATGGAACATTAGATTTCAATTGGTAGGAAAGACAATGAAAAATATAATTTTCCTAGAAATTCCTAAAAGCACTTCAAATTGGTATTTACCTTTACTAATTTTATAATCACAACGCCTCACAGCAAGAATTTGAAGTCCACATGCACAACATACACAAGAATTTATGTACTAGTAACTATAATAAACTTGAGAATAACTATGCGAAAGAGAATAAGTATATGAGATATTAGTGGCATGAATAAATGAAGCAAAAAATAAAAGATAGACTTAATTAGAATTCCTATTATACATTTAATGCAATTTCATTCTAATTTGCATCTTATTTCATTTTAAAACCCTTACTATCACTATTTAACATTTAGGAGAATATAATGATTCAAAATCAGAATATTGGGGGTCAAAATGTAAACTCAAAATTATTGACTAACGGTAAACAATTTAGCGCACAGACCAAACATTGGAAGAGCAAGACTGCAATTCTCCCATTCAACTCTGTATTAGCAACTAACCCAACAAGAAATTGATGCAAATCATATTTCCTAAATTTAGATTGCAAAAAAGATGGAATTAGACCTGAACAAAATGAAATTGAATGAGCTTTCTCGATGTTTAACTTTAAATTAGAGAACTAACCCAATAAGAAATTAGTGCAAATGATATTTCCTAAATTTCAAATTACAAAAATATGGAACTAAAATTGGAATAAATTGCTCACCTCAATTCCAATTGGAAGCCATACCAACAAGTGTTGTTAGACCTAAATTGGACCGGCCGGTTGGATTGTGAACGGTCTTCTTTCTGAGTTGGTCAGAAGTAGAAAACCACTTTGGTTAAAACCAGTCAAAACCATAAAAAACCAACAAAACCAATGACCCCATTTGACTGTTAACCCGGTTCTTGAACTTTTCTTTCTTATTTTTTTCCAAACATGATTTAAGTTATCTAAGCTGTAAAACTTTTATTTATTTAAAGGAATAAGAAAACCAGATCCACTTAGTGTGTTAAAACCACTCACATTCTTAAATGATTTCTAATTCAAAAAATTTTCATCTCTATCATCTTATCAATTTATTATCATTGATTCCAACCTACATTAGAAAGCCATATTTTCAATAGAATGATCTCAAATTGGATATAACTTATTTTAATTTAGTTTTTCCAATAGTTTTGGATAATGAATATATTTTAGACATGAATTCATATTTTTATAATTTTTAGGTGTATATTTGATAATAAGCCTAATATTTTGAAACAGTTTGTATATTTTATCAAAATATAACTAAGAATTTAATTTCAATATTTTTGAAAACTTATAAAAATAGAAAATAATTATGACATCATGCTGACATCACTAGATTTTGTAGAATGGTCCTACCGATTCAACCAATTGACTCCTAACCCAATAGCATAACCGAGTTATTATCCGATGCGAGTTTAACAACATTGAAACCAATGCTAAAAGATTCTCAGCTGATTTCCTTTCACCAACAAATAGCCATAACCCAGGGCAATCAAACGGTATACACATGGTACATGGTAGTGGAAGAAGAAGAAGGATTCGCTGTTCAAACACGGTAAAATAATCACTCAAACGTGAAGAGATGGCGTGACTACCATTCAATGCAAACTACTAATTGTATATCTGGTTTGCTATTCTTTTGTCTGAAATCCTAACCTAGAGGCGGACAAGGCATAAAGGAGAATTCAATGGTCATTAAAGCAATACTTAATAGTACTATTTGCAACTAATGTCTCACAAAAGAGAACTAGAAGACTATTTTACTCCCAAAGAGGCAGGAGAAAATAAAGCCACAACTCAAATTCCAATCTTTTTTATATATAGTATAAGGAAATTCTCCTTTTATCTCCCAAATAGAGAAGATCCTTGTCCTTACAATCACGCTGGGAATTGTTAAACATCATGAAAAGTCACTATTTCATTTGAGTGTTTGACGATAATGACTCAAGATGTTATAGCGAATTCGTATGACATGAAATTTACTCAATCCACTTGCAAAAAGCCTTACTCTGCAAACTCTGTAGCTGTTTGTAAAAGGTAATCTTTTGTTGCATAACTTTTCTGTGCATACTTCCAAGAAAAGAAAAGTTTCTATTTATGCCAAGAGAAAATTGGTTATAAATTACAAACATTCAAGATAAAAACTAGGACAAGTGATGTAAAATTTTGAATCAAGAGGAAAGTTTGATGGTTCAATCAAGAATCTTATGACTATAAACAAATAATACAAAATTTCACCAATTTCGCTAATAACCAAAAAAAAAAAAAAGAAAAAGGTGAAAGGAAAGGAAACGAGAAGACGTCTAGTACGAATTATACTTGATAAGGAGATGTATCTCTGTATACTGTATGTTCGGGCAAAAAATTGACCGGTCACCTTGGTCTCTCCCAAAGTGACCTTTCAGAATTTTCAGACTCGTACCATGATTTGACTCGGCCAATCTCAGGAGCTAGGGTCAAAGGGTTCGACCGGATTCAGCCGGAGGTCAAAACGGATAACATCATAATTACGATATATATATATATATAACCTATTCATTTTTTTCTACATATCAAATTTACAAAATATAACCAAGACGCCAAAACTCTATCCATGTTGAGTCCACCAAACAATTCACCAAATTCATCTAAACTTACAAATTTTTACAAAATAATAATGTGCAATGAGAACGGTCCATGTAACTCGGTAACCCCATTTATCTTTGAACTAAAGTTTGCACAAAAGGCAAAATACTGGATGTGAGGACTCAGAATTTCTTGAATTATACACTTGAAATTTCTTGAATTATTTGCTCATATCTCTTGCGAGAACCCTAAATTTTCACGAATTATTTTTCAATGTATTTATTCAAGTGCATATCATTTTCTTTAAACATTGATAGTATAAAGTTTTCATTAAGTGCATTATTTTCCTTTAAGTACCCTATTTTGTATGTATTGTATGACATTAATTTGGAATTGTATTTCACATGTTCATGTAACCAAAAGCATAAACTTATATGGCATTAAATGGGTTATATTTTAAATTGAGGGATTAGAAGACAATTGCATAGATTTTATCCAATTCTTGGCCCAAATTTGACCACTTGTCAACCATCCATTAATGCCTTGACTTAAAACTTTCTATTTAACCTCTTGTTTTTAAAAATTCAAATCAATTTCCCTCTTATTTTCTCTCTCATGGCCGAACCTCAAGGAAGGAAGAAACACCAAAACCCTAGCTCAAAATCTTCTTGTTTTAGTTGAGAAAATCACTTGGGAAGAAAATCTAGGTTAGGCAATCACTTGGCTATCAAGTTTAATTGGAGGAGGTGAAGCTTTTGGTGGATTTCCCCTTGCTTGGCATAAGGTAAACCTAACCCATGACTTCTCTTTGATGATGTTAAGTCCATGAATTCATGATGCTAGATGAATTCTGATAGGGATTTTCTTTACTCCACAAATTTTAAATAACCTTTATAACCCTATATTACCGCAAGTATACGGATCGTTTATTGAGTATAGGAAAATAAGGTGTCGATCCCACGAGGAAGAGTGTCAAGTACCGGTGATTTTCAAACTCCTCTATTATTTAGACTGTCACAAGAAAAATATAAAGGGAGAAGGCGGTAAACCGTCCTTAGGAAGCAGGATTAAGCAATTAAAACCGACCGCTAGGTGTCAAAGACATCCAATTGGCGGTAGAAAGGAAATAACAAGAAAGCAAGTAAAGAGTTAAGATCCTAGAGCTTTAGAATCCATTGTTAAGTTAGATTAGAAGTTAGTCAAGTTTATTATGTCCTTTCTCCAATGATGTGCTAAGGTATAACTTCCTTTTTTATGCCATCACTTTCGTCAATGGTCATGTGTAGTGCAAGCTCTCATTTAAGATGAGCAAGTCACTCAGAATCGTTTTCGCCAATTCCTTAATTCCTTGGAATCTTCCTTGACCTATTTTCATAGAGAAAAGAGAGAAACAAGATAAATAAGCTCAATGAAGTTATAGTGTAAGACCAAAACCAACCAACTATATTCACTACTTTCGTGAGAATATAAGTTAGTGTTTAAGAACTTAGATCTTATTGAAGACAAGTTTTTCATTGCTCATCAATATCAAATCATTTATAGTTGGTAGCTAATCAACCATAAAGCATAAGCACAAGTCTTAAACTAGCAAAATCATGGAGGACATAAATCACTTAATTACTTCATAATCACAACTAAAACAAGTTCATCCTCACTCTAGGATTTGAGAGGCTTAACTAAACATACTACTACTAACTATACTACTAAACTAATGAACTAGTGAAGACTACATGCCTCCTCTCTACATTTCTACATCCTCTCTCTCTAATCTCTTTTTTCAAATGTCTACAAGAGGTCCTATTTATAGATGAATTCATCCATAAACTTCCAAGACTTTATCATGTGAATACAAGAAAAGTTTGGTTTTGAAAAGTCAAAGAAATTGGCTTCTTGAATCTCTTGTCTTCATGCATTGAATCCTTTGAATTTCAATCTCAAATGAGTTGTAATGTTGAAGCAAATTGTGTTTTGGATTTGTTATGAGTTGTTTCTTCAACATCACAAGATTCTTCACGCAGACTTCATCGAAATTCTTCTGAAAATTGAGCTGGAAGTGAGCTGAAAAACTAGAATTCGGCTGCAACTTGCAGCTGTCATTTTCTGAGGATCCGCGAGGTGGATCCGCGATGCAGAGGGTTGCGGATCACATCGCGGATCTGCTTCCCCTGTCTTCTGTGAGAGGGATTCGTGAGCTATTTGAAATTTTCACTTGTTGGTTCGCGTATTGACTCGCGAATCCACTTGAAACTTGCAAATTCCGAGCTTTTTGTCGTTAAATTGGCGCTTTAATTGCTCCGACTTTTATCCCTTTGATTCCTTGTTGATTGAATTGCAATTTGCATTTTCCAATTTTTCTTCCAAGCTTCTTGGCAATTATCCACATTTTCATCTCATTTGATAACTGAACAAGCAATCCTACAAAAACATGAAAATTTCACCACATTAATCCATAGAAATGCATTTTTCATCATTGAAGCCATCAAATGCAAAATTAACTAGAAACCCTAGTTCATTAGCTACAAAAATACCAAAAACACACAAAAACTACATAATTAATCTTACTAAAAACATGCAAAATATTGACTTATCAAACTTCTAGGATGTATTAGAGTGTTTTGATGCTTGGAGATGGAAAACTATGGAAGGGTTTCTTGTTCTTGTAAGGATTAGGTTAGGTTTTACTACATGCTCTCCAAGTGTTTGATGAAATGTTTAAGGATTTATGATGTATTATTGATGGATTTATTTGATGTTTTAGCATGTTAAACACCCTACTAAGCATTGAAAATAATCTTAAAAGTTCGATTGTAACAATCAAGGGGAAGTTGGGTTTGTGACATGAAATCAAAAATGGAATTCAGTCAACTTCCCAAACTTGCTGGTGATTATAAGAATTGAATTAGAGCCTGAGATTTATACCTTTAGAAGGATCTATGAACATAGTTTTTAACGCCACTGACGGATCTCGATTTCGATTTTTCTACATCGAGTTATGGTCATTCCTCCGAGCCTGCTCAACCAGCCTGTTTCATGCCTGACAGTTTTCTGGTGTCTCTGAGATTAGCCATTTCGACCATGATTAAGCACGATTTGAGATTCGACCTCTTCATAAAAATTGTAGGGATATGTCTTAGCTTTGAAATGCCATAAAATATGCCCCAATCCGATAAATATAGCCCCAGTTATGATCAAAATACCGAAGGATGACAAAGCTATCACCATTAGTTCTTCACCTTTGCATTTCCTTTCTTCACTGTTCTTAGTTCAATCCCTTTTATTTGGTTCAAATGAATATTTTTCACTCCATATTTTACTTGAATCATTGACCTAGCTTGTACTTGGGTTCTTCTTTGATTTCCACTTCCAATTCTATTTTGAACCTTGGCGACTCTTTTGAAAAATTAACTTGGGTAGACCCTAGTTCATCTAAGTTTTGATTGGTTACACTCTAATCTCTTTTATTTTGGAAACCCTAGATTTGAGTATTTTGCTTGTCCATTTTCTTAAGTTAAACTTTATTTTGATTATGAATTTGATTTCAGGGATCAATTTTGACCCAGAAAATATACCTGAGATTGACGTGTAATCTTCTACTTTTGGACTCGAAGGTGGTACCGAGAGTGATCAAGGCACGAACATTTGAGTTACTTGGCTTTGTTGGGTGAGTGTTCCAACCTGTTTTAAATCAAATATTTTACTACTATTTGAAAATGACTTGTGAAATAATTTACTCGACTCATATTTGCAAAGAAATGATTTACCATTATTTCTAAGTAAAATGCTTTTACAAGTGAAATAATTTATGTAGGATTTCTGAGTGTTCCTTATTTTCTAAATGTTTTGTGTGTCCTACTCCAGTAGTTTATTTGAATTTGCACTAAGCCTTACTTGCCCACTTACTTAACTTTTGATAAGTGTTTCAACTACTTTTCAAACGTGTTTCACTTGTTTAGTATAAAATGGATTGTTACTTCTTTTGGTAAATGAAATGGTTTTCTATCATGTGGGCGAGTTTCTCGTTACTAGTTATGCTTAAATGTATCTTTTACTCAAAAGTGTTTTACTCTTAATCGTGTCCTAACAAAGGTATTTCAAAGAATTCCCTAGTATTTCCAAATAAAATGATTGTGAATGTATCTTGTGTGTTTACACTAAATGCCTTGTCGTGTTGATTAAGTGTTAGTTTATTTGTTACATGCATTACTGTTGAATGTTAACTGCGCATGTTGTAAGCCGTGAATGCTTTGGAAGCATCAGCTGAACTGGGCCCTTGCATGAACTGGGCCCTTGCATGAACTGGACCCACGCCCTTTGTTATCGGCCAACCCGAGCCAAAAGCGGACTAGGTTGGGACCCTCTAACACTGGGACACTGGCTGGTTTACTCGAGTATTACCACTGGAGATATAAGGAGACTACTAACTACTGACTTACTGGCTCTATGTGTTACTGTATTCTTTTACTACTTAAACTTGATTTGCTGATTGTTGAATGAATAAATGCTTGAAAGATCTCTTGTGTTGATAATTGTCTTTTGGAACAATTACTTGCTAAAAGTGCTGCTCTGATGAACCAAGTTATTCCAAGGTTTTTATTTGTTTTACTGAATTTATGGAACCTTACTGAACTTCTAGCTCACCCCAAAATATTTTATTTTTCCCCCCACAGGGCTCGAGACGAAGGAAAGCAGGAAGTGATCTTTCTTAGTATGACTGGCAGGATTATCTCTTGTACTGTTTGTAATCTTGGATTGTTCGACTTTTTGGTGTATTTGGTCTAGATGGAAATGCATTTATTATTTTGGAGATCTTGCATTGTAATTATTTGAGAGTTGTAATATGATTGAGAAACTGTAATGAGTCCCGACGAGAGTTGGGCAGGCAGCTCGCCGATACCTTAGGGTTTGCCCCTAAGGAGAAGTGGGGCTGTCACACTGGAAACCTCCTGACCTTTTCTTTTCAAGTTTATGCCTCACGAGTAAAGCCAAACCAAAGGAACCTCTGCCAATCTGCTCCAATGTCTCGTAATTTTCCTTTTTCTGCACTTGCAATAATACCTAACTTTCACCGCTAAAGATGACTCCAGTTATAGTTGCAAGAATCACATTTAACTTACCAGCACCAGAAATTTGCCAGCAAGAAAAATTAGCAAGTGGAGTATGAATGACAAAGATGATTAGAAAGCCAAACAAGCAAATATTTGCATCAACTCCTTCAGCTAGTATGGTATGGTATAAACTTATACATGACAAAACTAGGTAGTAGGTCTGCAAATTTCAATTCTTTGTCGTCTAATAGCCAAAACCATATATACACTAATTTCATTGTTAATCCTAGAGAGTGAACCGTTACAGTTAAATATGCAATAAATCTCAAATCCCACATACTAGTGTACGGCAGAAAATAGTGTTTCTTTACAACTAAAGACAGGAAACAAATCTTCAATAGCCAAATAAAAGGGAAAAAGACTTACAAGAAATCTAATAATCTCAAACCATGACCAAGGACGAATTTCGTGACCTCTTGAGAATGATTCCGGAACTTCTAGTAGAATCATGTGCAAGACAATCCTGTACAAGGTTACAAGTTAAATAATCAATCTTTTCTAGTTCTCATTAGCCTTATTCATCCATTATCCAAATAGGAGTATCATCGTCCTCATGCTTAGAAGATGCCATCTCCTTCAAGAATTTTATTATATATATTATTCATTCCATCTTATGCCCCATCTCCTTTTTACATATCCTTTTCTTTCCGTGCTTTTTTCCTCCCAATTTGTTTCCCAACCAGAGCCATAGATGTCAAAACCTAGAAGACCAACCAAAGACATATAAACTGCCTCTTTATGATTCTATAAATTTTAATCTTATACACTTCAAAAATAGAAAAAGTTTGGCCATTCAAAGTTGAAACACAATAGGGCAAGGTGATTCCAATTTCCAATATTTAAAAAAATTAAAGTTAACCAAGATTACCAATTGGAAGCTTGAGGTCCGGAACTAGTAGTGGTGGAGGACAGTAGGGGCTAAGGTGGAGAACTCAATCATGAAAGAGGAAAGGATCATAATTGGAAGCTTGAATTTTGGAGTTGAAATCCATCTGAAAGGAGTGGTGGTCCTAATCCCTGAAGCTTGAAGTTAAGGAATGAATGGCGGTGGCATCGGTGAAGGAAGCTGTAGGTTGTTGGGGAGGTAGTGGCGGCAGCCCGTGGAGGTCATGGAGAAGTTAGGGTTGGGAGTGGAGATAGAGAACCAAGAGTCTTGTTTTTGATCGATTTTTCAAATTTTTTGACTTTGGCTCTATTTCTGGTTGTTTTGATTGGGTCAATTGGTCAATAAAGCTTAAAAAAAAGAAAAAAGGTAAAAAATAGGATGAGAGAAAATCGGGTTTAGTCCGGTTCACATGGTCAAATTTAGTTTTTAAACGGGTTTGACCGAGTTTATTACTTCCAATTTTTTAACCTGACTCAGATCTACTACTTGGCCGGTTCCCGGTTCAACCAGTTCGACTGGCTGGTCCGATCCGAGCCTGAAAACACTGTTTGAGAAAGACATCTAAGGATCAAAAGTAGGAAAGAGAAATTAAGAACCACTACTTTTAGGATGCTCATAACAAGGAAAAGCAAACTTGCAAGCATGTTCATTAACTTCTGTTTGATTTCATTGAGTTTTCTACCCCACATCTACAATCCATTGTTGAACTGCATGTTTCATAAAAAGAAATGGTAAACATTGTCCCCTTCCTCTACTTCTTCTTCCACTCCTAATTGGACCTGTGAATTTTTCTTGAGCCAGAAATGAGAAACATTGCCTCTTCTTCTTCTTCTTCTTCTTCTTCAACTCCTAATTGGACTTACGATGTTTTCTTTAGCTTTAGGGGTGAGGATGTTTTAAAGAACTTTGTCGACTTCCTTTAGAGTGCTCTGCAACAAAAGAGAATCTACACCTTCAAAGATGATGAAAAGCTTGGAAAAGGAAGATCCATTTCGCTTGCACTATGTCAAGCTATTAAAGAGTCAAAAATTGCAGTTATCGTATCCTCAGAAAACTACGCCACTTCTTCGTGGTGTTTAGATGAACTCGCAGAGATCATTGACTACAACCATGTGTTGGGACAAACTGTTCTGCTAGTTTTTTATCACGTGGATCCATCTGTGGTACAGAAACAGAAAGGTAGTTTTGTGTTAGTGTATGTACCCTAAAGTCAATCAACTTCTAGGATTTAATATACACTTTAACTATTTATATAATAATAAATGACATCTTTATCATATTGATTATTTATATTTTCATATAAGTATGATAAAACCCTTAGAATAAATCTAATCGATGAAATCATAAGAGTTATGATGGTGAGGTTCATTCGATTATAAATAAATTTTATTCTTAAATATCTCTAGTTATAGTATTAACAAGAAAGGGCATTGTTAATATGGTTAGATTAGCATATACTATACCGCTTTTATATGAGAAGTAGTAGACCTCATCTACTATGGTGTGTGAGACACCTAAACAAGTATATAGGTGCTTGATGGTATAATCAAGTTCACTAGATTGATCCACATAGAGACATCCTTTGAGTGTCAAAAGATTAATCTCTAAGTAACATTTATATAAGTGATCCTTAGACTTAAGGTTATAATGGTATCTTGAATATGGATAGTTATACTTTCTTTGTTATACGATTGCTCCCGTAAAAGGGAATGCTCACATCATTAGCAAATGGGTGTATACTTGATATATAGAAAAATGGTGAATAACCTATAAGGATTTACCTCCTCTTATGGAAGAGGAGTTATCTCGTGTCTGGCCACTTGTAGAAGTATAACTTAGAAATCTTAGTGTGAAGTGGGAGAGTCTTAGAAAGTGTTTCTAAGACCTGCTTCGTTGGAGTTATATTTTGGTACAAGAGAAAAGAGTATTAATCACACAATGGAATGGGCACAACTTATTCCAAAACTAGTGTGAGATAAGTGTGGTAAAAATATATTAGTTACATGGTAAACGTTCACAGAAAGGTGAAGTCATCCACTTGACTTTTCTCATTACTTGCGTGGTCATGATGCATTGCTAGATGCCAATCTTGATCTATAAGTATGAGTTGATTAATTAGTGGAATCAATAATAAATTAAAAGGAGTTTTAATTTATCTTGTTCTTTTTTATTAAGAATTTATAGCTCATACTTATTGTCAACGTATATGAGAACCTAATGGGTGACACACATTAATAACTTTCTTAACTAGATTAAATGAATTTCAAGTGGGATTTGATAGATAAGTTTTTATAACTTATAGTTTAATTTGTGAGACAAAATTAAACTTGAGGGACTTATAGTGCAAATAAGTTTTAGATTTCCAAATACAAGAGTTGTATTAGAATAAGGAAACCAAATCTTATTGGAAACTGATTTTAGGTTTCCATAAGGATTTGACAACTTATTTGTCTATAAATACTCACTAAGCTTTTGCCAGAAGGATGAATCATCACACAAATTGTTTTGTGAGATTTTTGAGAAAAATCTTGAGAGAAAAAAATACCCAAAATTCGTCCAAGAAAATAAGGAAAAAATTGCATCTCTTATTTCTCATCTTGGGATGAGTTTTTCATGGTGAAAAATTAGGGTTATCTCAATAGACTTGTATGTGGTAGTCTTGGCAATAGCCAGTACTAATTTAGTTTAAGCTAATTCGACCTTGGAGACTCTAGTTAATGAGGTTCGTGTGGATCACTGTTAGAGGCCGGACGCGTGTATGGCTACGTGGATCTCTTTACCATCCTCTGCATCAAATCTCCACCAAGTTCAAGGAGGTCTTCATGAACTAATTCTATGTTACATTGAGGTAATCTTCTTGAACTAATTCTATGTTACATGGATTTAATCACAGGACAATCTATTGGAAGGAATCAAAATTTTAAATTTCCGCTGTGTTTATCTCTATGATTCCTAATAGTGGTATCAGAGCCAACTTTGACTAAACCATGTAACTTGTTTATTTAGTTGTCATGCATGTCAAATTAGATTTGATTATATGTGATTCAAGAGTTTTAAAAATTATAATTGTGATGAAAAAATTGAATTTTTGAAAAAAGGTTTCAAAACTTTGATGATTATTCATCGAATGGATTTCTAAAAAGTTGTTTTTCTTGGTTTGAAAATTCATGAAAAATGTTGAAGATTGAAACATGCAATCAAACACAAAAACTTGTGGCTGTTTTTGTGATAAGATCACAAATGAAAAAATAGCAACAAAAGAAGAAAAGGTAAAGTCCTTCAAGGTAGATTGGTAAGACCACGAGTTTTATCACATAAGCCAACTTACACTTTACCCTGCATCAATTAGTTGATGCACACGTTTCTTTTGTACTTGGTACTATTGAACGATGCAACAATTAAAGAAGAAACAATAAAAGCATGGCTATGGATTAAGATAAGCCAGATAACTTGTTTACATAGTTTGACTATGTAAATTTGGACTCTTGGGTTAATCTTTGTCATAGTTAAGATGAGCTTGTTTTCTTCCTCCATTGCATAAATTGTTTCATGCATGAGTTGTTATTGTTTAATTGTTGGAAATTTTCTGGTAAAAATTTAAGAAATAAGTTAGTTTCCAAATAACAAATGGGATTTGGTCACTGATTTCCTTTTCGTTTGGGTTTCTAAATTAGTATAGAAAATTCCTATAATTTTAATATGATTAGAATTAAGGTATTTTGTGGAAATTTTAGAAATTCAAATTGGACAAGAAGTTGTTCAATTAAATTTTGGAAACTTACTTAATTTTAGTAAGTCTAGATTAGAATTAAGAAGTAAACTAACTTTTGAAACTTTTCAATTTGATAAGACTAAATTTGAACGGTATTCAAACACTTTTAGAAACGTACCTAAATTTTAGTGAGACTAAAATTAAGGAGGTGTAACCAACTTAAGAAATTACCAAATTTGATGCGATTAAGTTTGGCAAGTGCTCAAATACTTTTAGAAACTTTCTAGTTTAATGAGATTAAATTAATAAAGTGATCTAAAGTTAGAATATGAGATTCTAAAATGGTTTAAAAGAAAATTTCTAAAAATGAGTGAATTAGGAAATTCTAGTTAGACTAGAAAATACTAATTTTGACTTGGATTGCATTGTATTGTGAAAAACTTCTTATCATAGTTGTAAAGTACGAAAAATCATTTTAATGAGATTATAATGTAGTTTCCATATTTTAAAATAAAATAATTGGAAAGAAATTTGGAAACTATTTAATATTCCTTAAGAAATGAGATTTCCTAAGAAATATGAGTTTCCAAATTCGTATTGGTTTCTAAAGTGATTTGGAAATTGTATCTATGTTTTACTATGAATAAAATATAGTTTCCAAATCATTAAAATTGCCAGAAAGTATTCTTGTATTTAATCTTTTTGGAAATTAAAAAAAAAGGTGAAAAAGGGCACTAATCTTGACAGTCAAGTCTGGTCTTTTCTCAAGCGTCGCTAAAAGTTTTAGCAACAGTTTGCTTATGAAGAATTTTTGTCGCTAAAACAATTTCCAATTTTCTATCCCTAATAATGTACTATATTAGGGACAAGGAGAGTGTGAGGATCTAAAATGTTTAGAATAGATTTATATTTGTAATGTATAAAGAAAATGGAGATGATAGCAATTCTACCATGGCGGACATATAAATGGCATATAGAGTATGGAGATATCGCTTGTCCCATAGTTTGACCATCTAGTTTCCTTTTGGCTCAAGAAAACTAGTTTGGGAGTGAAGTTCATAATAATCCATGTTTAATTATAGTATGCTTCTTTATTTATGTTGATGAATGATATGCATGCTATAAATATTTGATGAGACCAACTTGGAATACCATGTCTAAAGTCCCTCTACACAAATATTAAGTCAAAACTTAAGTTGCCTTCCATTATTATAGTTAAAATGAAATCATGTTCGAGTTAATTTGTTGAGTACACTCAAGGTTGCTCTACCATGAAGATCTTTAACTATGAGATGAGATTTCGGAATAATGAGTGTGGCTTAACTAAAACTTGTGACTTGTTGAGTACACTTAAGGTTATAAAGTTTTAGAGACAAAGGTTGGGTAACACATATGATATGATTTATCAAGAGCTGATAACTCAGCTATCTAGAAGTTACAAAAAGTTATAATTGGTAATAAATACCTACTTATTGAAATTATTTTGATTTGTTGAGCACTCAAGATTAAAATAACTAGATGAGAGTCTAGCCTACAAGGAATTTTTGAAATTCTCGGATCTATATAAGAGATTTATAGATTTGAATAAAATAGCAGGAGCAAAACCAAATTTGATTTTTATGTCTCTTTTATCTTTGCTATCCATTATAGAAATTATGAGTAATTACATATTGTTCTCGATATAATTGATATTTCTAATTTCTTGGATTGGCAAATTAAATTGAGTAAAGTTCTAAAATTTTTTTGGCTATATCCTTTAAAACCTTAACACTTCCAATTGTAGAAGATGTAATGGAATTAATGAAAATTGCTTATAGTAAGTAAAAAGGAGATGATGGTAGTATGTCATAGATGCTTCCCAAATCTCCTTTACTACATAAGATTTCAATTTCTTTTACTATCATTAAACATCTCAAGAGTTGAATGATGAATAATCAAGGTATAAGATGTATGAAATTCTTGAGCAATAATCCTATTACAAGATGACAAAAATTTCTCTAATTAAATATTAATTTATTGGAGAGTGATTGATTATATTGAGAAATTTAGATCAATCAAAATTTTGTCATGCACTATTATTCAAGCGTTAACTACAAGGAATTACTTATCAAGAATTGACAAGAAGAATTAATTATCAAGAGTTAATAAATTAAGAGGTTTTAAAGAGCTAGCCTTATAGTACAAACTTTCATAGCATGGTTTTAAAATGCAACTTTGTGAAAGTTTCATTTTGGGATTATTTTTGAGATTAACTAGTGGACTTATTTTAGAACTTAATAAGTGTTATTATTTTCTAAAATAAAAGAAGGTCCATTTCTCAATATAACGTTAGATGATTTGAGACCATTTTTAGCATTTGTGAATTAGTCTTTTGAATAAGAAACATATTTTACAAATCATATGATGATGTGACTCAATTGATTGTGAATCATTTGAGACATGAATCTCATTCACTAATAAAAAGACTAATTTGATCTTTTATGAAAAGATTTAAAGAATTGTTAGGATTCATACATTGTGACGCATATGGAAGATTAACAATTCATGCTAGAGATTATTTCTCATATTTTATTACTTTTACTAATAACAAATCAAAATGGATATATGTATCTTTAAGGTACAAATCCAAGATTTTGAGAAGTTAAGAGGTTTAAGTATAAAGTAGAGAAATAATTTGGTCAAATATTAGGACACTTAGATATGATCAAGGTGAAGAATACTTGAACCATGGTAAGGTATTGGAACACCAAGATTTGATCAAGGTGGAGAATACTTAACCTAAGGGTTTCTTGATTATCTAAAAGAGAATGAGATTCTCAAGTAAAATAATTTTTCTAGTAATCTCAATTATTGTTGAGTAATCTGGATAAAGAATTATATCTCATGAGATGAGATGTCCCACGCAAGTTTACCAAAATGGTTTTGGAGTTTGTTGTAGTTGAAATTGCCTCCTATACATTAAATCTTGTTCCGTGAATATATTTGTTCAAAGTGTGCTATATGAGATATAGAATGTTAAGGAATCCAAATTTTATGAAAGTTTGGATTGTGCTACTTATGAAGTGCACATCCATAATCAGATAAAATGGAGTTAAGATCTTATTAAAACTTTTTGTGAAGTATTCTCAGGAAAAGAAAAAGAGGGCCGAAAAGAAGAAGAGCAAATCGGTTCTTCTTATTTCATTTGGTTTAATTTTTCTTAGCACATATGCTAGAATTTCCTTATTTTCTCCAAGAATTTTATAATTCTATCATCTCCAAGAGTAAAAGTGTTTTAACTCTAAAAGTACTATTTTCTAAATAAATGATTTATTCTAGATAAAGTAGTGGGAGAAAGATAGAACTCATAGTTTGAAAGAGTTTCAAGTATCACAAAAGGAAGATGAACAAATGCATGGAATTGGAGCTTGCATTTCATGATGATGAGGCACAACGAAAGCTCCTGAAACAAGGGTTTTATAAGTCTTAAAAATATAGATTTATAGAAGATCATGATATTTGATCATGGATATTTTAATGACTTATGAATACTTTTATAACTTATAGAGATGGTTGAGAACCATAAATCTAAAATGGATTCCATATTTGATGAAGGTTAATGACCTTAGTCAATCCACCTAAAGGTATAAAAACCTATTAGGTGCAAAAGAGTCTTTAGAGTAAAGACCAATATGGAAGGTAAAATGTTACCTATAGAGTTTGGTTGGTAGAGAGGTCACTATTAAATATAAGTAATTATCTTTAAAGAAACTTTCTTACTAATCAATATGCTTAAATTCATTTAGGTTTACTTGCTTGTTTTGACTATGAGTTATGGTATGGCAAATAAATATTAAAACCACTTTTCTTAAATGGAAACAACAAATAATTGTGTATGTGACACAATTTAAAGGTTTTACATCTAGTGTGCCAATAAAGTAAATTTCTAAAAGTTGTATCATCCGTTTTGATGAGATAGTCAAAGAATTTGATTTTATCAAAAATATGGATGGGCCTGGTACTTACATATGATTTAGTGGGAGCTATTGTTATTCTCATGCATCATATATAGTTGACATATGATACATGAAGAGTTTATAGTTCGAAGATTGAGAATATGCTTGTAAACAATCTTACAAAGATGATTTGTAAGTAATTATGCATATATTCATAATATTGGTGTTGTGAGTTGAAAGAGTTCCAAGTGAAACACAACTAAAGTTTCTACAATTAAACCTTAACAATTGCTACTTGAAGTGGCGAAAGGAAACATTTGGACCTACAAGTTGAGGCATGAGTTTGGAATGGTTCCTTCCATTAGAAGTCCTTCAATTTGTTTTATGACTACAATGGAAATTTGTCCTAACAAAGGAACCAAGGTCTCATCATAGATCCAAAGAGTTGTTAAGATAGTACCATATGACGTGGTGAAATCATTTGTAACGGCCTCGAAATTTTTTTAAAAAAAAAATTTAATTAATTAATTTTAATTTCAAAAATTCAAAAATTTATTTATTTACATAATTATTTCTTTACTTATCTTGTGATATTCGATTTTTCCTCATTTATAATGCCTCATTTAATTTTAACTCTATTTTTCTGTTAATTACGTCTCGTAGCATTTATTAGTGGTAAAATGTCAAAGGCACATTTTTCGAGGTAAATCCGGACTGTGAGTGAAATAGTGAAATTAAGTACGGATGATCGTTAGTAGGTTAGAAGAGTGATTAAATGACTGGAATTGGGTCATTGAAGGTGATTAATTAGGGTTTTGAAAATTTTAGTTAAGATTTGGATTAACCTCCTTAAACTTAGAATTTCAACTAATTATTTCTTCCAACCGATTCCTTCTAGCTCCTACGAAAATTTTCCTATTCTTCTTCCCCCCTCCTAGCCAAAAATTAGCCCTTAATTTCAAGCATAATTAAGCCCTTATTTTCCCTCCAAATAGATAAGAATGGCATTAATGAAGTTTGACTATTAAGGTAAGACAAGACTTGTGTCTTGTCTTCCTTTCTTTCTTACTTTATAAAAAAAAAATTGCATAAAATTGGTTCATTTTCTTCCTCCCTTCACCCGAACTTCCTCTTCTTCCTTCTCTTCATTTTCCATCGATTTTCCTCCTTTATTTCTTGCAAAAATCACCAACAAAAACTTCATCACTCTTGGCTTGAACTTGGACTTAGTGGAGAAGCTTGGACTAGGAGCATTTGGAAGCTTTTGTTTGGCATTTCCTTGGAGAACTTTCACTTGTTTCTTGCAAGAGGTAAAACTAGAAACTTGAACTTCATTTCATCCATTCCATTTGAAAGCATGTTGATAGGTTGGGATGTTGAAAGGTTTTAGAAAACCTTGACTTATGTGTTTATAACTTTGTATATGGACTTGATTTGTGGAATTTGATGATTATGGAAAAATCGGTGGGCTCTTGAATTCCCACTAAATGTGTGTAATTGATTGCTAGATGGTTAGATGATGTTATCTAAGTGCATTATGCATAATGATGGTGGTTAAAAGTTGGATGAAACTCAAAGGAGAAAAACCGGCTAAGGAAGGAAAAATTGGGGGATGAATTTTCTGATTTTTCCTTGAATTTCGTGGCTGTATTTTTGGCTAGTTAAGAGGCTGAATTTGATGTTTAAATGATGAGTGTTAAGCTGTTATTTTTCCCCACAAAAAGCTCTTCAAGAGTTGATGTTATGAGGGTTGCTAATTTGCAAAGTGAAAACCGGAAAAAGAGGGGTTGTGCTATCCGAATTTTGAGGATTATTTTGTGATATTCTTGTCAAAATATGTGACCATTTTTGATCATCATTAGGCTTAGGAAGTTCAATACTAGCTTGGTTTCGAAAATTAGGACAAATGAAGTTAATTTGAGGCATGAACTAGATGTTAAAAGTGAAGGATCAAAATTTCCCAGTTTTGGATGAAAGAGTTGGGCGAATTTTGGGCACATAGAAAACTGCCTTCCCGTATGAATTTTAAGTTGAAATTTGGTATGAATCTAGTTGATATATGGAAGTAGTAGTGTACCAAATTTGACAATTTTTGGACTTGAATTCGTCACTCAAACAGTATCTTGAAAACTGCCCTGTATCTTCATGTTTCCAGAAATTGCAGAATTTCAAACTGCCCTTGTTTGAACTGTTGTCATTTCATGCTCGGATGTCAGAATTGAGTTCCGTCAGTGGCTGTTGAAACTCCTTATGTAGTACTATATTGTGTATGAATTTTAGAGGTTAAATAATTTTCTGTAATTTTTGACGAATTTTCAAAGTGCTCTGGATGTCCAGCCTGATAAGCACTGTTTCTTTACTGTAGCAGAATGTTTAACGAAAATCTGGGTTAATTTCGTCCATAATTTTAATTTGATGTCTTCTGAAAAGTTTTATAGCTTTCAAATAGGTTTCCAACGGTACCAAATGAGCAAAATTCTGACTTGTATAACTTGAGTTATGATTTTTCAAAGTTTTCAGCTCAACTCGGGAAATTGTCGAACTTTCGACTTTTTGAATTAAACTTGACCAGTGATTAGGAGAACTCATTTTTGTTCTCTTTTAATTATTTTTAGGTCAAAGTGCTGATTTTGCAACTGACCAAAATTTGGACTCCGACCCCTACTTTGTCGGTGAGTTTTCAATGCATGTTATTATGCTTTTATTGGATTAAAACTTGTGCTTCGTGACTTGTTACTTGATTGAAATGTGAAATTGAGAATTTGATGGACCGCTCACTTAAAGGAGAGTATACTTTATTGCTCCCTTTTTGTAGAGTCGGAAATTTAATTGCTGCATGTATTGAACTTGGGAGATGGAAAACGTGGTGTATACTTACTCTTGGCCGTGTGCCTTGAGTAAATTCCTGCTTATTGTTGAATTATGTGGGCGTCTGGGGGATGGGGAGTGAGGTAGATGGAGTTGGCGTGAAGAGTCGTCTACTTGGATTGAAAGTCGACGGAGTGTCGACTACTATAATTGCTCGTGAAAAGTGGAAATTGGCTCCTGAGAGCCCCTGTATCCTCAATGTGTGTTAATTGGATTTGTTTATGTGTTTTAATTATTTACTTGTAATTTTACCGCTTTAAGTGCCTGTGCATGAATTTTGAAAACTCACGAGCTTTTTAGCTCACCCCCGTTCCCTTTTATTTTCCTTAACAGGTGAAGAGAATCCCGAGGCGTAGCTAGGGCTAGCGTCGTGATCTTTTGATTTTTGGTCTCGAGTATGAAGCTACATTTTGTATATTTGTGTGATGTTGAGTACTTTAAGTTTATGGAAGTGTATGAGCTTTGACTCGAGGATTGTGAGTACTTTAAATGGATGACTGTAAATTTTAAGTTTAAATGCTCTTCTCAGTTTTAGTGTTAATGTTATGTTAATTGGGGAAATTGCACGTTTAAGTTAGTAATGATTTGAATGCTTGAGTAGGCAGATCTAACCCTCCGGTTGCTTAGGGGAGTGGATTACGGTGGTATCAGAGCCTAGGTTAGAAGTCTATCAAGGAAATTGTTTTTTAAAAGTTCTTTTAGAATGGTTTCTTGTACTTTAAGTTTGATATTTTAGCTACCTTGAATATTGAAAAAGTCCTAACTTTAAGTTGTGGTTTTGGTGTAGGTATGAAAAGTGGTAATGGAGCTGCGGGAGCGAATGGGCAGGGGGCCAATGGTCATGAGCCACCTGCTAGGCCAGTGCGGTATAGAGTGAGCGGGGACGACCACACCAGCCTGTTGTTCACCCCACGTCGAGGGGGAGGTTCGAGGTGCCAGAGTCGGGTACTCCCACCAATGCTGTGGTGTTATCTATGGGCCGAAGGCGTCGGAGCTACCGGATACCACTAGAGAGTGCGGGAGGAGAACATGGTGGCAGAGCATCATGGTTACTCATCGAGCGGATCCGGAGTTGGAGGATCGGGTCGAGGTATTGAGACTCGGGTTGACAGCTGAAGCGATAGGACTAGGGCCACTCCGTGATCAGTCCAGGTTTTGGGCCGACTTGATAGGATGTCGACAAGGTTCATGAGCTGGCTGCTAGGGATTAGGGGTCGACCTCACCACCCTAGAGGATATTGTAGCTGATGTGACTTGAGAGGCCATGCTTGATGGGGCCTTTGATGAGGACTCGTCTAAGGCGGAGCCTTATGAGGATATACTGATGGGGGACGACCCTTCTGGAGGAGAGCGGAGGAGGAGGAAGGACCCGTCGAGGGTACCTCCGAGGTGGTCCCGCCGAGGACTAGAGGAGTAGTCTTAGAGTATTAGGGTTAGGGTTTTTATTAATCTGTTGTAGGGAGACTTTGTTAGGGGGATTCTCGTCCCTGGGATGTATGCTTATCTATTGCTTTCACTGTTATATTTTGTGTGGTAAATTGACTGTGAAAGCACTTTTTGTGTACTTTTTGTGATAAACATGCCACTGTAGTATACTGAATTCCTACGGCTATATATATGAAAATTCGGTTAATTTTAGAAAATTCTCTTGTTTGCTTCTCGATTTAATTTGTTAAATTATTTATTTTACTTTGTATTATTTCTTTACATTTTCTTTTCTCTTATCTCACTTTACCTTGTTCCGTATTATTATGTATTAAATTTTATTTTATATTATGCTATACTTAATTATGTCTACCCATTATAGAAATCATGGACGGTAGACGAGGCCGAGGTAGAGATCAAGGTCGAGGGCGCGGGGCAGGACAACCCCAAAATGAGGGAGACGATCGAGGTCGCTAGCTGACCAATGTCAAGGACGAGGTTTGGGACAAGGTCAAGGGGTAGATTGGGAACAAGTGTATAAACCGGATGACGGGCATCTTGGCTCGTCCAGTGGACCAACAAGGTCGAGTCCAGTCAATCACTGGGGCCAGGGTGGCGAGGATAGGGCATTAGAGCGATTCCAAAGGTTCGCCCCACCTAAGTTCTTTGGGGGATCTGATCCAGAGGTCGAGGGTGGTTGGAAGCGTATTTCGATATCTTTAGTACTGAATTATACTGAGAGGAAAAGCGGGTATCTTTGCCACCTTCCAGCTTTGAAGCAGCCTGATCATGGTGGAACATGATTCGGGCCAAATGGGATAGGGACCGACTCCTAGGACTTGGGAGAATTTTACTTGGGAGTTCTACTCTAAGTTTCTTCCTCCTTGGTACAAGAAAAGAGGGAAGATGATTTCATTAAGTGTCCATGGGGCTTCGAGTGTTCGGGATTACGCAGGCACAATTTACCAAGTTGTCTAAATTTGCCCTGAGTTGGTGGCTCTGAGCCAAGAAGGATTAGACTTTTATTGTGGCTTGAATTTGGAGATTCAAGAAGGGTTAGCGGTGGCTCAGACATCAGCTTTAGTGAGGCCATTGAGAAAGCCCAAAGGATCAGACCGCCAAGGCTCAACCAAGAGCTTTCATGCCAAGAAAGGAGCCCTTCTAGTAGTCGGGGTCCAATGGATTGAGTGCCCGCCTTCCAAGTTTGGGAGAGGCTCAAGTGGGGCCTCGAGAACATCAAGAGGAACCTTCCTCGAGGAGGGGCATCTAGAGGGTCTATCATGGTGAGGCCCAACGAGGAGTGTTTCACGGGGAGCCAAGCCTCCATTCAGGTCTTACGTGTGGGTTTGTGGAAAACCAAACCACACCGCCAATGAATGTTGGAAAAGTAAAAAATGCCTAGGTGTGGAAGTTCGACCATCAAATATCTTCCCGTCCTCAAACCCGAGATCGAATGGTGCCCAAGTCAAACCCAGCCAAGCTAGTTCGGTGGGGAGTAGGACAAGAGTACCAGCTCGAGTCTATGCCTTGGATCATCAAGAGGTGCCCGTGGCCGAGTGGTCAAGGTACCATTCCCTCTTTCATCGCTTAGCTAGAGTTTTAATTGATCCCGGTGCCACTCATTCTTTGTTAATCCCGTGATTTGTTTGTGGTATAGATATAAAACCTCAAGTTAGGTTACCTTTGACCTAGAGGTTAGAACACCAACGGGGACAAAAGTTTGATTACAGTTTGGTGTATAAAATTGTGAATTGTGGATGGAGAGAGAAAATTAATGGTTGATTTGGTAAGTCTGGACATTAAAGGGTATGATGTGATTATTGGGATGGATTGCTTAGCTAAACACCATGCCAAGATGGATTGTAAATTGAAAGTAGTGGAATTTGATATGCCGGGGGAGGCAATGTTGAGATTGGATGTTAGAGGAATGTTAGCTTCATTGGCCCTTATTTCGGGTATTAGGGCTAGAAAACTTCTAAGTAAGGGAGCTCAAGGATATTTGGCTTTTCTTATAAACCCTCCAAATGATAAGGTGAAGTTGGAAGACGTGCCGATTGTTAGGGATTTTCCCGATGTATTTCCTGAGGAATTGGAGTCTTTGCCTCCTGAGCGGGCAGTAGAGTTCAAGGTTGATCTAGTGCCTGGAACGGCACCAATTTCTAAGACTCCCTATAGAATGGCTCCGGCTGAACTTAAAGAGTTGAAGGTACAGTTACAAGATCTTCTAGAGCGAGATTTTATCAGGGAAAGTGATTCACCGTGGGGAGCACCAGTACTGTTTGTTAAAAAGAAAGATGGTAGTTTAAGGCTGTGTATAGACTATCAGGGGTTGAATGATGTGACGATTAAGAACAAGTATCCCTTACCACTCATTGATGAGTTATTTGATCAATTGCAAGGGTCAATCGTATTCTCCAAGCTGGTTCTTAGACAGGGATACTATCAGTTGAGGATTAGGAAAGAGGATGTACCGAAAACAGCTTTCAATTCAAGATATGGACATTATGAGTTCGTAGTGATGCCTTTTGGGTTGACGAATGCTCCGGCCGCATTCATGGATTTGATGCAACGTGTATTCAAGCCCTATTTGGATCGGTTTGTGGTGATCTTTATTGATGATATAGTGGTGTATTCCAAAAACCCTAGAAGACCATGCCGAACATTTGAAGATTGTATTGCAAACCCTCCGAGAGCACAAGTTGTTTGCCAAGTTTAGCAAGTGTGAATTCTGGTTGAAAGAAGTATCTTTTCTAGGGCATAGAATTTCCAAGGATGGAATTGCAGTTGACCCATCTAAAGTGGAAGCTGTTATACATTGGAAGAGACCTGAAAATCCTACTGAGGTGAGAAGTTTCTTAGGGTTGGCTGGTTGTTATCGTCGGTTCATTCAGGATTTTTCCAGAATTACCGGACCTTAGACCGACTTGACTAAGAAACATGGAAAATTCTTTTGGAGTCCTAAGTATGAAGAAAGATTTCAAGAATTGAAGAAACGGTTAACTGAGGCACCGATCTTAACTCTACCTAATGGTAAAGAAGGATTTGTGGTCTATTCATGCCTCCAAGGATAGGATTGGGTTGTGTTTGATGCAAAATGGAAAAGTCATAGCATATGCTTCTAGGAAGTTGAAACCCCATGAACAGAACTGACCCAACATGACCTAGAGTTAGAGGTTATTTTGCTTTGAAGAAGTGGAGACATTATTTATATGGGGTTACTTTTGAGGTGTTCACGGACCATAAGAGTTTGAAATATTTGTTTTCTCAAAAGGAGTTGAATTTAAGGCAAGGAGGTGGGTAGAGTTTCTTGAGGATTATGATTGCTATAAAATATCATCCGAAAGGCGAATGTTGTAGCTGATCGCGTTAAGTCGCATAAAATCAAGTGAAGAGTTTGATAGTAAAGGAATGGGAAATGTTGGAGCAAGTAAGTGAATGGAAACCTTGTCTTGGGAAGGTTATTTTGGAAATGTGAATTAAGGTCTCCATTATTGGAACTTGATTAAGGAAACAATCAAAAGATCCAAGTAGTAAATTACTGGAAAAAGTCCAGAAAGAGAGACTCGGATTTTAAGACCGGACCGTAAGGAGTGTTATGTTCAAAAGGATAGTAAGTGCGAATGATGAGATATTAAAGAGAGAGATTTTAGAAGAAGCCACATCGGTCCAAGTATACTATTCACCAGGAGTAATAAGATGTACCAAGATTTGAAAGAACTGTCGGTGGGAATGGATTAAAGAGAGATGTAGCCAAATATGTGCAGACTTGTCTTACTTAAGCGTGTGACACAAAAGCCTTCGGACTCTACAACCCTTAGAAATCCCTGAATGGAAATGGGAACATATTACTATGGATTCGTCCTGGACTGCCTGAGTCAAAAGGACTGGCATACCATTTTTTTGAATGGAATGGAAAGAGGAAAGATTTCCATTTTATTTGGTTTTGAAAAGAAAGGAAAGGGTCATGGACTATAAAATGACGGTTTGGACCAAAACAAAGTCTAGAAAAGGGTTTTAGAAAAGGTTTGAGTCGCCACTTGGTATGGGATTTAGGTGTACAAGTCACCCAAAAGATTTTAATTAATGAAAAATAAACAAAGAAAACCCCTTTAGACGACTCCGGTCTTTGAAAACTAGAGAAAAGGTTAGGTCACGGTGAAAGAAGGGAAGGCAAAGATCTGATGTTGCTAAGCCTAAGGCACCCTTCTAACCTAGCAAAGTTACTGTTGCAAGATTTAGTTGAAAATTTCTAATTCTAACTTTAAAATCACATTTGGATGTTGTCTACATGGATGCAAAACATAAACCTAACATTAGATCGAGAGAGCAAATGTCTCCTTGAGGTGTGATTGGAATTGATCACATTAGTTGTGTCATCTATTTTGATCCCTCGAGGAGTCACTAAAAAATGCAAAATGATGAGACTCAACAAACGGAAAGATAGGGGTTTTCAAAATGCAATTTTATAAAGTATCAAGAGAAAAGAAATTGGTCTTTGAAAGGTCAATTTTAAGTGCAAAGAGGAACTTGAATTTCCAAAAGATGCAATTTAAGAAAAGTGGCTTTGACTTTGAATTGCTAAAACATGAAGAAGAAAGTTGATTTTAAAGAATGAATTTGATAGCCTTTAAAATAATGCACATGTATGTCCCAAAGAGGGATAATGCAACATAACGGTGGGGAGACTAAATTGACTTTAATTCTTCCTTTCATAGGGAAATAAAGCTGCTAAGGCTAGGAATCATACCGCTCTTTTCCCTATTTCAAAGGGTAATGCCTTAAATGCACTAATCTAATAAAAGAAAACTAAATGAGATGTTTTACGGGATGGGATAATAGTGACACGCAAAATGGGAAAGAAAATCTAAAAGTGAAAAGTGTGTAAATTTGTATCTAATGCATGAACGCAGTTAAGGATCTTAGCATTGGACTAGCTGCGTCAAAAGGTTCTCACTCAACATTGGATTAGTGAGAGATCGAAGGGGAAGGCCACAACTAGCGTTGGACTAGTGTGGTGGACGCAATATATTTACACAATAAACATGTAGACATGATAATAAAGCTTGATAAACACATAAAACACATAAACACATAACACATAGGTATAATATCTAAATGCAAGGCCCTGGGAAGCAAATAAACACATAATCAATGCAAAACAAAATAAGCGCTATATAAAACTAATTATTACATTAGGAAAAACCTAAATACATTAAGGGGAAAAATTTGAAATATAATCTAACTATTACATCTTCTAGAATAAATACACTTTTCACAAATTAAACCTTATCTATTACTTTAATCCAAGGCTCCAAATGATTCACCTAAAAAATTAAAATGATATAAATAAAACTAGACATGAGATAAAAGCAAAGGAAAACTTAATTTAAAACATGCAAAATCATGCAAAAAAACACATACATGAGCAACATAATAGAAGTTACCATCCCTTGATGGATGCCTTAATTGAATCCTTAGATGATGGGAATGGTTATTCCAAGCACTCAATGTGAACAAAAGGGATCAAGGTAAACAAATTTAAAGGAAACCAACAAAAAATTCAAAGAAAGTGGTATCTAAACAGATTCTCAAGCAAACATGATAATACTAGGAAATAGAGTAAGATTCGGAACAAAAGAGCAAATGTAGAAATATATTAAACAGCAGAGGTTACGGATCAAACGCGATCGAGCCGCAACACAAATTCATGCAAAAAAAAATCAAAGATCGAGGAAATTGGACTGATACGCTGACTCAGCCAGAATCAATTACGTTGCTCTCTCCCACCTTCTAAACATCAGAAGATTTTTCCGCTGCAATTATTACAAAACAAAATCTTCGTAGACAAGGTGATCTATTTAAACATCAAACACCAAAGATTCGATCATGTCAAAACAAGCTAAAATCAAGAAAGCCAAATCTTTAAGCATCAACATCGCAAATAGACAAAAAAAAGGAAGGGAAGAACGTCGGGTCGTAAACGAGGATTGTTACGCTGACCGGCTCGCGTAATAATCCAGCGCTTTCACATCTCAGAAATATTCAAACAGAACGGAAGGCATGCCAAGAGTCCACGCAGGTTAAACCGATTTTCACAACTTCAAACATTCCAAGAGGAACGCGACGTTACAAGTCATCCCAAGTAGTCTCATTTTTCACATCTTCAAAACGGGAAGAACATTTTTCCAGTAATTTTAGGGAATCACAACAAAGATCATCACGTAAGCATCAAACATCTGATTTTAAACGTAGAAACAAATCTAGCCTTACTCAAGGTTTTATAAACACAACATGCTCATATAGCAATAATCATCATCAACATCCCAAACTAAAAAAAGAAAACTATTCAAGACCTTTGGTTCCACCAAAAGGTCCAAATCTCTATAACTTTACTATCAAAAACAGAATAGAGTAAAAGGAGGTTACCCGAATTCCAAGCTGTTTTCTGAATCTAAACAAGAGAAGAGGAAAATTCCAAGAATAATCTCCTCACGCAGAAACCTAGCTTTTCTTTTCTTCTTTCTTTTAATTCTAGCTCTTTTTCTCTCAAAGCTCTCCTCAATTGCTCTCCTTTCTCTCCGCATTTCCAACCTCTTGTTAAACCCCTAATCTAGGCTATTTATAGCCACCCAAACCTAGAACTAAGGGTTTTGATATTCTTGGGATGAGGTGGAGCTAATTTGAACGTTAGATGAGTTGTTAGGTTTAGGTGAGTTGGGAATGTTTAAATAGGTTTACTGCTCAAGCATCTAAAAAATACACCTGGAAAAGGATGATCCAAGCCAAAAATCACATGTTGTTTTTTTTTCGCTCGATGTTGACGGATCTGGATTGACTCATCCCACAGAACTCCAATTGCTTTGACTTTTCTTTTTTTTTTAGAAAAACCTACAAAATGAGTAGAAAAATGTTTTAGAAAATTCAAAGATAAATAACTAAACATTAATAGATAAAAAACAAGGAAAACAAAAGAAATAGTCAAAATTTGGTGCCTCCTGATAGTTATTCCTCTTGTCCTGAAGTTTCAAGAAATTTAGACAAAGACGACACCAAATGCTTACCTAGCCTCACTGGTTGTATCTCAACCATTGTAAACAAAAAAGAAATGTTAGATTGCCAAATTTTCAAACTAAACAAGCATGTAATGACCTAACTCGTAGAGTTGCCTACTGATCTCGACATGAGAATCGGCTTTCCAAACGAAGTTCCAAGCAAATGAACCATGATGAAATGAATAATCCGAATCTTGTAAAATTGAGGCTGGGATAGAAGGGTGTCTCGAGAGGCTGAAACTTACCAACAAATTTAAATTTGAAGAAGGAACAGGATGCATGGTGGACTCACCAATGTAAATTTAAATTTGAAGAATGGATAAAAGGGCCCGGCGAGACCGAGACTCACCAAATGAAATTCAAATTGAAGAAGGGAAGGATAGAAGGGTACCATGGAGGTAGACTCACCAATGAAATTTAAATTGAAGAAGGGAATAGAAGGGTCTGGCCAGGTCGAGACTCACCAAATAAATGAAATTTAAAGAAGGGGATAGAAGGGTGTGTCTCCTGGAGGTCGAGACCAAATGTAAATTTAAATTGAAGAAGCAGGATGGGAGGGTCCCCAAGACAGAAATTTAAATTGAAGAATGGAATAAAAGTGCTCTGAGACTCCACCAACAAATTTAAACGGAAGTAAGGGTGTAGCCAGGGCTCAAGACCTCAACAAATTTAAATTGAAAACAAGTGGGGATAGAAGATGGGTCGAGACAATACCGGCTTTAAATTTAAAAATTGAAGCGGGATAGAGCTGGTCTAGGTCGAGAACAAAAATAACAGAATAAATTTAAATTTTAAATTTAGACTTATTCAAGAGGATTGGGTCGAATTGACTAGGATGGGAAAATGCAAATATGCTATTCAAATGGATTGGACCCCAAGGAAAGCCTCGATTGACTAAAACATAATGATTCAATGGGATTGGACCCAGCAAACTAAACATACTGATTCAGCTGGATTACCAGCCCGCAATGACTAAAATAAACTATTCATTGGACCCAGCCCGAATGACTAGATATACTATAAATGCTAGATTGCCGACTTTTACTTGAAAAATAAAACACAAGTTGTTCAAACATGATATGGAAAATGCCCAGTAATGATGCACTCGGTGAAATGGTGCCATTCTGATTTTTGATTTTTCTGACATTGAAAAGTAAGTGATTGATGTGAACAATGACTTTTTTTTTTTTTTTTTTCATTCTAGAATTACGGATTTTGAAAATTGAAGAGTGGATCAAACCTCCGCAGGGTTGGAGCAAATCCACATATGCTGCCATCGCCTTGACTGCAAATCTTTTCCCAAAAATTAATCTTTTGAATGTATTATCCAAAATTGAGAGCACTTCTCCTTCAAAACAAAATTACCCCAGTGTCAATCAATCATTAACCCTAAAGTCATGAAATATTGACCAATTAGTCCATGGAAATTCAATACTTTTTTTTTTCTCTTTTTTTCTTTTTTTTCTTTTTTTTTAACCATAAAGTTGTAAAAAACTCTTAGATCACAAATGTTGTTAATAAAATGACTAAAACGATCCCAATCATGCGTAAAACACATTTATCGAGATATTATCGTGCTTTCAGTGAAAATTGCTTGTTTTCAAGTGATAGGAAATATTCATCAAAACAAGTTATGGATTGAAATAAACCATGTAATCTTGGAACCAATCCATAAACCGTGCAAAACATTATTATGCAATTATTTAATTTGCATCAAGTACTATACTGTCAAGTAAAAGAGAGACAATTATACCTCAATTTTAACAATTCAAGCTTGATTTCTCACTTTCATCAAATTTTGCAATCAAATCCACTCATATAGTCAACCCAAGCTCTCATATTCTTTCCACGCATTTTTCCATAGCTTTATATTAAAAAGGATTTAACAAACACATCTTCCTATTCAAATTGTGCTCAATGTCTTTTGATGCTTAAAAATCAACACTTTAGGTGAAGACCCCTGTTACTTAGACATATGTCTAACTTCGCTCAAATAAGTAATGATATCTTTGACGCTAAAATCAACACTTAGGTAGTATTCTCGCTGTTACTTCAACATTTACTTGTTCAACTGCTGTATACTATACTCCGGCACCAGCTTGAAAGTTAACATTTAGATGAACCGTTACTGCGGTACTAAGAACTTAGCTTGAGTAGGAATTTGTCTCACTTTGCTAAGTTTTTGTTTTCTTCTTCTTCTTTTTTCAATTGGAAAAGGGTCTGGCCAACAATATCAATCATTTCTTTGTAAAACCAATAAAAGAAGAAATCTCATTTAATATAAAATACTCTATGCGCATAATTCTTCCGTTAAACATACTCTAAAATGCTAATGTCTAATCATATAATACTCTGCTTCCAAGTAAGATGGCATGGATCTTTCGCTACCATTATCTGCTTTTGGCTCGTATGATAAAGTAAATGTAACCAAAATTATATTTGTGACCCTTTTGAATCAATTTGAACAATAACCACTTAAGTGGGAACAAAAAATTTAAAATTTTTTCCAAACATAAATAAGCAATTATTATGTCTAATTTAAACAAATATATACACATCTCCCCCGATGTACTGAACTGCGCATTCAATGTTAAACCTATGTCTAAAAAAATGTAACACAAAGATAAAACACAAAAAAGAGAAATAAAGCAAGAATGGAATAAACCGTAAAATCAGGGATGGTTTATCGACCCCTCGCCTAATTTACCTCCCCGGTGGCCCCCCCCGGATGCTTCGCCGACGCGAATGTCTAAGCACGCCTACATTTCGTAAGAGTTGAATTTGAAAAGAACTGTGGTTATAAATACCCCAGTAGGTAAAGCTATGAAACCCCAAGCTCTACCCTTCTGAAAAGGCACTTGTCTTCCCTCAATTTTGCAATTAAATCAATCTTCAAAATGATTTTAATTCCATACGCTACATGACTCCAAAATTGAGGTCGTCTCCCCGTGACTTGATCACCACTTGTACCTTCCCCAGAAGAAAGAAAATGTGCGCAATAATAACGCCGCCACCGTGCTTGACCTCTTGTGACCAGCAACCTGTAAACAATGAGCCTGATCGCCGACTTAACGGTGTCAGCTTCGAATTCCTTCTGCTCTACCCAAAGGGCAGATTCAAGCTCCTACATATTCCGCTTCAATCCATATCACCCATACCTTCATGGTGATCAAGAGGATTGTCCTTGACTAAAATGCCCTTACCAAAAAAATAATACGTGCGTTGAGAAGACAATTCTTATTTTAAAACACATTACGACTCAAGAATGAATGCTAAACATAGCATTTTAAACTCCACACAGCTGTTCGCCAGAAACCATTTAAAACAAAGTCAATTTACTGGACCCCTTTGATATCATCTCCTTGGAGTTTACTGGACGGCGCGGAAAGTGTTTGATATAAGGTAAAACCCGGAGAAAACGTAATCACCGATTTCCCTATCCCCATGAACTTTTCCTTTTCCGCTTTGCACTGTTGCTTCTTTCTAAAGTTTGCTCTTTAGTACCTTCTTGCATTTTAAGTCAAAGTTGACCTGGATAGTGAAACAATTTTATTTAACCCCAATTTTAATACACTTAAACATGTTTGTTTAAATGATGTATACCAGCATAATCCCTTCGTATTGCAAAAATCTTTGCTAGGAATGTACTTGCATCATTTGCCTTTTTGATTGAGAAAAGTTCTTTCAGCCCTTTTTTTAAAAAAAAGGTAGTCTATAACACCTAGTTTGCAAGGGTTTAAGGTAAGGGAGGCAGGTTTAAACTTTGAATTCTTTCTCTCTTCTTTTTTTTTTTCAAAATACAAAAAAAATTGCCCTGTAGTCATGGATTCTCGGTTACTGCTATAAAAATGATTAGAACTGCTCTTTATAGGCTCAAATGAGAATTGGGGTTTTAAATGTTTTGTTTTGTTAAGAAGGTCGGTTTGCCTGTACCTCCTTGGCAATTTCAAAAGAAAACTTTGTTCACCCAAAGGAAAGTGTTCCTTACACATGTCCGAATTGATTACTGAGGAAAACGCCAACCATCCATCCTGAGAACCAACGCCCCTCCCAGTAGCACCTTGAATACTGAACTGCCCTTGCCGCCTCACATACCTCCTCAGTTGGGCCTCCTTTCTTGTATCTGGCGGGATCTGCCTAAACCTTGTCCTCTACCAACTCGCGCGAGGTCTGTCTCTGTTATAAGTCTGCGCCATCCTTCCGCTGGTAACATTGCCCATGACAGAGACCAACCTTCCTTCATCGATCAAAGACAGCTGTCGCGATTTTAGTCCATCTAGCTTCTTCCAACTGAAATCATTAGAGTAAAGCATCATTCATTCTAAACTTCTGTTGTGTAATCCATAATGGTAGAGTAGTGTGCCGCCCCTGGATATTCTATATGCCAACAAGGCAAAAGGTAACTTTTCATGCCAATCATGCTGGTTTCACTTGCATGGATGATCTTCTCTCACCTTATTTGCAGCCTCTTAATCGGCCTCCATCTATCCCTCGAGGTACAGCCGCAGCTCTGGTTTAGATTTTGAACTGCTCATTACCGCACTGAATTCAGCGTTCTTTGTTGAGGTTCCCGCAAAGCATTATTCCGACCCAGCTCCCGCGACCTCGTTCCATTGCATGATATTGTTTTCATGAAATCGCCGCTACTACTTTCTGGCCGCGTTTGCAAGGATGTAGTTTCCACCCATTTAGTGGAAATATTCCAATTGAAATACCAGAATGCTTGCCCATCTAAGGTGGGAGGATCAATAGGCTCCACCACGGCCCATTCCCAACGAACATGGCCATGAGCTCAGTGCAATTTCACCATGCACTACATTTGACACACTTTGAACAAATTTACACAACAAGCCCAGTAAGCCAAAATAACTCGTTTTCATGATCTTCTTAGCTAACAAGTCGACATCTATAGCCCATGTAAACACCGCTACAAAATTTCATCATGTAATTCCGCCTTCTTTCATCAACGACTCAAAAGCCTTCCTAGGTCGACGCGCCTTCTTGTAAAGACCACCCATTTCAAGAAAACCTGAAAGATATCCACGGAGGAAACCCCTTCAAGGCTGAATCGCCCAGAGGGATAAACCTTTGTTTTGATGACTCCTTTGATGTCATGAAAATTGGCAGGACTGGCTGGTTCCTTCCGCATCAGCAATGTGTAAAGCTTCTTGATTGGATCAGAGGGTTCGGGATCACTAATCCATTCCTGAGTCGGACCGCCGTTAGTCAAAGCATACGCAAAAGTATAATGTCTTAACCCGCCCCTAAACCCCTTGATCAAATCAGGAAGCAAGTGATATGATCTTTTGAATCTCTGCCACCCACTCAGTTTGAGAGTTTGATGCACAAGCAAGTAAGTCCGAATCAATCAATAATTACCAAATCTTTGATGTCCATATCTAATGCCATCTTTAATCCAAACATGCGCGCTCACGTTATAAAAGTGAAAGTCAGCCGTCATGATCGTCGCCCAGCGGTATTACCTAGTACGTGTCTGCATTCCTACTCAAAGAATTTCAGTTACCAATAAAATAACCTCCATCTCTCGATATTGCTCATCCACATCTTCCACAAGCACTTACAAACAAGATCTATTCATCGTGAAAATAGGTGTGCAGTGTCAGGTCGCCTTTCCGGTTCTCTGCTAAGGATCAAGCATGTTTGTCCCTTAAATTCATTGCCTTTGGCATAATATCAAATTCGATAACACCATCTGTCAGCCATGTATCAGCCTCAGCAGCATTGGTTTCCTCCCAACAAATACTTCGAGTAGTCGAATCGGAAATGGTGATAAGTGGTGTGGATCAAAGGTAATGCCTTTAACTTGAGTGCCCATGCCAGCATATCAACAACTCCTCCTCGTGAAAGAGGTTACTCCTCGTAAGTGCGGAAACCTCTACTCAGCTGTATGGGCCTCTTCCTTCTTCCTGCACTATTACTCCAACAGAAACAACCAAACACACCCCACCGCTTCATCTAATGCATAAATACATGATCGAGGTCTCAAGGCCGGTGTAAAATGTAATCGATGAAGCAAAGTACCTTGGATTCATAGATTTGAATACTTGTCAAGGCCTCTTCATTCCAATCCATCGTATTTTCTTAACAACTTGAACAGGCTCACACCAGATGCTATTAAAGCAGAACGCTTAATGAAGTTTCTGATTCTTCCTAGAAGCCACATCTTCTTCAAGTTTTCGGTTGCTGGTTCGACTTTAATTTTGCTGGTTCCAGCTCTCTGCGCCTTCTCTTTAAGTCGACAATAAATCCTTAGCAATTTACCAACAGCCCCAAAAGGCAATACTTTGTGATTCAACTTTAAATGCCTCCTTAATCAAGCCAAACAGCTTCAAATCAATCAAATGATCTTCAAACTCTTTTGACTTGACGATGATGCTACCAACATGTTCCATCTCCTTGTGAATCATATCATCATGGAACAGTGGTCAGCTAGGTTTGCCTGAGAGGCTCCAAGATTTTTTCAAACCAGCAGCATGACTCGTAGTGTAAAGTCTCCCATGAGTGCCTTCTCTTGCCATCTCTCAGCCATCAGGTAACTGAAGATGATACCCAGTAGCTAAATGCTTCTCCTCCAAAGGATTCATCCTGTCCAGCAAGTTGTCCAAAAGGGCGTAGAATAAAACCGGTAAGGAAGTCATCTTTAGGCCAGCTCGCTCAAATTGTAATTAACACACACCAGCATCACTTTTGTGAACTCGTGGGATTGGGGACTGAGAGCCAGCATAGGGTAGTGTGTGATACCATGATAACTTGGGCCTTCAATTGCTTAATCTGACTGTTTTTTTATTTTGAGACTCATCGCCTCTGGTTTAAACTATGTGAGCAATACGTAACTGAACGAAGTAATGA
>CM023103.1:43552784-43642410 GCA_013103745.1 Gardenia jasminoides
AAGTATTGCCACGTTTGGATCTCACTGGAGGTTGAAACTGAGGGTACTTGAGACGCGCCTCTAACCTCCCGCTTACTTCCTTCACCTCTCACCTGACCTGTACTGACCGTGGGATTTGACTCTGTGTACTTTAGATAGAAAAGCCGCAGTGATATCCCGTCGATTTGATTCGCTTGGCTTGGTGTATTCTAGATGCCAGGGTGATAATCCCAACTAATTTTGATTCGCTTGGGACTTAAAACCTGCTAGTGAGTCGTCGGGGTCATGGTTTCGCCCAGGTGGAAGATGAACCATGGTTATCTGATTTTGGTTCTGGAACAAGGGTGAAATCGAAAATTGGTCGGAAGTGCCCTCATGGGGCAGCTCAAGTGGACGTCATAGGTTTGGCATATCGATCCTGGTTCCTATTCCCCTCATCCCACAACTGATCAACTTCATGTTTCCATCAAGTGACAGGTGGATTTCATTTTTGGAAGGCCACCCAGTGTCCTATTTGTGCTTCTTTATTTATATTAAATGCATACATTCGGAATTGGCTCGTTTGCTCATTTGTTAATGTGACTGGGTATTTCGTTTTCTTAAACACCAACTTAGTACCAGTAATAATATAGTTATTGGTTTCTGTTTTATACTATAACTTCATTAGTTTGTATTTATCTTGTTTTCCCTTTTTCTATGGTGTTTAGGTCAAGAAAGATTCCAAGGAGCTAAGGAATTACGTAAAAGCTGACTCCAAAGTGACTTGCTCATCTGGCAGGAGAGCTTGTGCTACACACACCATTGACTAAAGTGGATGGTGCAAAAGGAAGTTATTCCTAGCAATGGAGAAAGGACATAATAAACTTGACTAACTTCAATATACACAGGATCTTCCAAAGCTCTAGGGATCTTTAACTCGCTTCTTGTTTTCACATTTCCTTCTATTCCCACACACACTGATGACACCTCTAATACACTCAAAGGTCGTATTTTTAATTGTTTTCTTTCCCTTTCCTTAGGGTCGGTCTAATCAGCCTTCCCTTTAGTATTTACCTTGTATTCAAACAATATATTTGAAAATCACCGTAAATTTGTCACCTTCCTCGTGGGATCAACACCTTATTTCCCCATACCCAATAAACCATAATGTATACCCTTATGGAGTAGGTTTCACAAAGTATGTTATTTAAAATTTTAGGAGTAAAAGAAAACCCATTTTTTGGGCGCCATGGTCGGGAAGAAGTTGTTCAATATCTGCAAGCAAGCACCCCTAGACATTTTATATTCTTGTTTGTGTTAGTAACTACCTCTTTCATCACTAATCTGTTTAAGCATTTTAGGTTTTGAAAGACTGATAAGGAAGTGGACTAGAAGCCAGAGAAGGAAGTTTATGGAAATTGGACCCCTACAATTTCTTAGGGCTATGTCCACGGAGGGTAAACCAAAGAATGTCCCAAGGTGGGAAAATGCTCATTTAGATTGCACAAGGAGTATTATACATCTTTGATTATATTGCACCAATGTGCAAAAAAGAACAACGTTGCAATTTATTTGAACAAAAAAGGAATGCAAATACTTTAATTCCTATCTCCTTGAATCTTCCTCTTGACCTATTTTCATAGAGAGAAAAGAGATAAACAAGCTAAATAAGTCTAACAGCAGTAGTATAAAACTACAATAAAGTTCCAACCAATCATATCTACTCACTTTCGTGAGAACAAAAGTTAGTAGTTTTATGAACTTAGATCTCATTAGCTGCGATAAAAGTTTCTTTTCATTGCTCATCAACATCAAATCATTACTAGTTGGTAGCTAACCATAAAGCATAAGCACAAGTCTCCCAAACTAGCAAAAAAATCATGGAGATTACAACCACTACTGTATAATCACAACGAAACAAGCCATCCCAATTTAGGATTAAAAAATGCTTAGCTAGACATCATATATTAAGAATACCCATTTTAAGATGTTTTGCACAAAAGCCATGAAATAAAGCACAGTAAGAGATAAGTAAGGAAGAAGGAATCTTATTCAATTCGAAGTTTTAAACCATAAACTTCTTTCCACAAGTTGATCTCCCAAATACAAAGGAAGATTCTTACCACTTTCACCTCTTACTCTCGAAACTACTGAAGCAAGAACTAGAACTAAACTAAATGAACCAAACAGAAAGCCATTCTCTAGTCTTCTTTTTTTCACCTTCAATCAATTTTAGATTAGAGGACAATGTTTGGCATGGGGAGGACAGCATTTTAAGTGTGGGGAACTGATAACCAATATTTTGCATGCTTGTTGCCTTAATCATGTAGTTCTTGTGTTTTGCCGCTTTTAATGCCAATGAACTAGTTCCATTAAATTCTTACATTTTGTGGTTTAAATAGAAAAGTGCATTTTATGGATTAATGTGGTGAAAATTTCATGTTTTAGAGAGACTGTTTGTCCAATTACTCAAATGAGGGACAAATGAGGAAAATTGCAAAGAAGCTTGGAAGAAAGTTGGAAAATTGAATTCAAGGTAAAGCAACCTAAATTGAAAACTGCAAAATGCACTGAACACATAGTCCAAAGATAAAAGTCTGAGTAAATTAACGCTACCAATTTTACCTAATAAAAAGCTCGACTGGTAAAGTTTCATGATTTGGCGAGTCAATACCAACAAGTGAAAATTTCAAAGGTTCCCTTGGCCAAGACAGGGAAGCAGATTAGCGAGCATGATCCGCTAATCCCAGCCCCCACATGGATCATCAGAGAAGTGACAGCTGCAACTCTGTACTGAATTCCGCCAGCTCACTTCCAGCCCAATTCTTTCAGAAGAATTTCAATGAAAGCTGCGCCGAAGAATCTTGTGAAGTTGAAACAACTCATAGCAAATTAAAACACAATTTGCTTCAACACTCATTTCCGATTGAAATCAATGGATTAAAATGCATGAAGACAAGCAAAGGATCTCATGAAGACACTTTCCTGGACTTTTGTTTAACTGTTTCTGTATCTACATATATGCGCCCTTTGGATAAGCCTAGAACTCAATCCCCAGGTAACCCCTTTGTAAAACATTTGTTTAATTAGAGAGAGGGATGTGAAATGTATAGATGAGGTAATATTCTCACCAGTTCTATTAGTTTAGTAGTATAGTTAAAGGTTATGTTAGTTAAGTTTAGATCCCCAGCTAGGGATGGTAGAACTTGTTGTAGTTGTGATTACAAGTAGCTGAGAGTTATTTCTATGTCCTCCATGATTTTCATTAAGGTTTAAGACCTTGTGCTTATGTTTTTATGGTTGATTAGCTACCAACTATAATCACTGATTCAATGTTGATGAGTAATGAAAACTTGCCTCTAATAAGATCTAAGTTCTAAACACTAACCTATGTTCCTCACCAGTAGTGAATAAGAAGCTTGTTGGTTTTGGTTTTATACCATAAACTTCATTGAGTTTTGCTTTTATCTTGTTTCCTTCTTCTATGAAAATAGGGTCAAGAAAGATTCCAAGGAGTTAAGGAATTACGCAAAAGCAATTCCAGTATTCCTGCCTAGCATCCTGTGAGAGCTTGTGCTACAATACGACCATTGACCTAAAGTGATGGCATAAAAAAAGCAGTTATTCCCAGCAAATCAGTTTGGAGAAAGGATTACAATAAACTTACCAACTTCTAACTAACTTAACAAGGGATTCTAAAGCTCTAGGATCTTAACCTCTTTACTTGTTTGCTATTTCCTTTCTCACCTGCCAATTGAAGTGCCCTCTAATAGACCCAGCGGGTCGGTTTTAATTGTTTATTCCTTTTCTCCTTAGGGTTGAGTTCAACGCCTTCTCCTATATTTCCAGACAGCCTCCCAAATAATAGAGGGAGTTTTCCCGGCACCCACCTGCACTTTGAGCACACCTTCCCTCATGTGGGATCTATTACACCTCATTTCTATACCCTGCTGTACAACCTATATGTATACTCTGCAGCCATAGGGTTATGCTGCTATTTGGGTTTGTGGAGTAAGAAAAAACCTAGTCTGAGGCTCCTGTAATGGAGACTCTGCTTCCTCGAGGGCTTCATGATTAGCGGCATGGAATTAAGATTTCGTGTAATCTTTTGTGAGAGGAAAAAAATCATCAGAGTGGGTTCTCAATCCCTGTAAATTGCATGCTGCTTACTTAGCTTTTGAATACTGTACCTTTTTGTGTAACTGTATTTTGTGAGCTTGATGTGACTAAGTGTGTTCTTTTGTTAAAAGCATGTCTTAACTAGAAAATTCTGCACCCCTGTTATTACAGTTAAGGTATACAAGTGTTTATTTGTTTTCGACTTGATTTTCTAATAGTGTATTGTATTTTCCGTTATATTAAAATTTCCTTTAAAGAACCATAGAGGTAGAGGTCGAGGGATCTAGGACTAGGCTACTCCCAAATATTGAGGTGACCGAGTCGGCAGCTGATCATCAAGATCATAAGACACTCTTGTAGATCAAATGTATTTCATGAACCGAATGACTGAAATAGACTGCATGGTTGGCCAACATGGGTTCCTGGTCCCAAACAATGCCTCTATCAACCTTCCTAATATGATAGAGCTCTGGGTTTATTTCAAAGATCGTAAACCAGAATCTTAACTGGGGAAACCCAACCAAAGTCAAGGATGAATTGAGAGAATTCTTGATATTTTCACCTTTAGGATTTGTTTGAGGAGAGAAGTGTCATTTGGCCGTATTTTAGTTTTCTGAGGGAGCCGCTAGAGCATGGTCATGAGGCGGTAAGAGTCAAGAGAGCAAAATAAATTCTAGAACTTGGGTGAACTTTACTCAGAGACTTAATGCTAAGTTTCTTCCCCCACTAAATGCCTGTGAGAAGAGTACACGCCGTACAAGCAAGGGACGCTAAGTGTCGCAGAAGGCGGAGGGAAAACTCAAATTAATGGTTGGTGGTTTGCCCTCGAAAGAAGGGACACAAACGTAAATAAAAGGAATTTGAGATTTGTGCAAGGGATGAATGTAGAGATACAAGAAATTACGGGCTGCCCAAATCCTCACAGTTTTAGGTGGAGCCAAGTGAGAAAGCCCGAGGTTGAAGGGGCAAAGGCCTCAAGTTAGAGCTTTCTTAATGTAAGAAAAGAATGCCCTTAATGAAGCCATGGACCGACGTGGCTGCTCCAAACCCCCTGGTGATTAGAAGAGACATGTGGAAAAGAAACCATTCGAGCGCTGAGAGGGATCAAGGATAAGGGAACATTCTCTAGTGGAGAGGTCCGGCGACCAAAGAGTGAAGGTGGACAATCAAGGAATGTCCTCGCAGAATGTGAAGTCGCATCTACCCTAGTATGTCATCATGTACTCGTAGGAAGCTTGAACTGCAACGGATGAATGTTGAAGAAGGCAGAAAGTGTTTTCATGTGGTGTAGTGTTCAACATCGGAATTACGTAATGCCTGAGGCTTCGAGAAAAGCTAGACCATTAAGAGTAGACCTAACTCCGCTCGTTAAAAAAATTGTGAAGCTCATATGAAGAGTTCCAACCGACTAGCACGCCATTAACCAACAACAAGTCCCCACCCAATCAAAGTTGTTAAAGGTACTCTTCTTGTTCTTCACCCGCTTAGTGCTAAAAGTTGTAGTGGGATCCAGTGCATTTCAAATAACCTGCTAACCTCGCTTTGTATATAGATGGGAGAACTGCTTGAATAATCTTATGATTCTAAGGTTTGAACAATCTTGAAGCAAGAGCTAACTGGCCGAGGTATTGGTGAGGTGTTAACGATATCATAGGATGGATTGGTTACTTAACACCATGCCAATTGGATTGTAGAGTGAAAGTTGTGGAATTTGCTATCCTAAAGAGTTACTAAATGTAAAGGTATACCATCCCATTCTTATCATTGGGAATTAAAAAAAAAAATTAAGCAGCTGGGTCTAATATTTATAAACCTTTATATAAGACAACGCATATAGAAGAGGTTCCAGTGCTATTTATCCCAATAAAGATTTGGAAGAGATAGAGAAGCAGGCTGCCAGGCACTGAGTTTTATGGTGAGAGATGTCATGAACTGTCCCTCCTCCAAAGGACCCCAGAGGTCCCATGCACAACCAAACCATTGCCCAGATATAACATACCTCGATCAATACATGATTCCATATACAAAAAGTCCATCAAATGGCCATCCATAATTCCTCCACAAAATACATAAGGTCACCAGTCCCTGTCCCACCCTGAGTCAAGCCTCATTTCCCATAAAAAACAAATGGGAAAGGGTGAGCCAAAGTCTGAGTTCCCAAAAAAAAACATGCAAGCCACTTAAGTAACACAAGAATAATATCACTTGTAAGAATACTAAAATATAAAACAGATAGAAAAGCAATTAACAATACTGATACTGGGCCTGTGGGCCACCCACCTAATCTTGTCCACGCATCCACGAACTGCAGTGTAGTTATGATACCCATCAACCTTTCAGTCAGCCATGTAGAACTTTCACCTTCTCCTTACCTCCAAACCCCACCGGGCTGGCCCGCCAAGACACGCCAAACACCCTTTCAGCCTCCCACTTTAAAACATTTCTTTACCCTTTATAAGACACACTTTATTGAGTAGCCTCCATTAGGGACAAGTCCATACCGCTAAGTCCCAGTAACAATTTTACTTCACTTCATCAAGGTTGTTGCCTCCATGCAGCATCGGTTCCAAAATCAAGTTCCGAAAGTATACCATCAATCAGAGTCAATGTGTTTTGTGACATTTGGGGCCAACTCCCAGGAGCCGTCTTTCTCCTCTAGGCCTCGCCTCGAAGTCGGTTGCTCACCTATAGGGTCCTCCCGTGGATTTCCCGACCTTCCAAACAAACACATGTGCAGCAATAACTACATAATACACTTACAATCGCTAATCTCGTCACTTTACTCAAATGTGGGAGTATAAAGTACACACCATCCCCATTAGAGGGTTCAAAAAAGTCAATTCTCACATATCAATCACCTCCTACAAGTGTTCATTTCATTAACGTAAAACACTAAACAACAAGCATGGAAACCTCAATCAAGTAGGGGTTCTGGCCTCCACCATGGTTCGTAAAGTCACTATTTTGTACACTCCCAAAAAATAATTGAAAACAAGCAATAAGGTTCACTTCACCTTTTCCATTTACTACTACGCTCAATCCTCACTTTTAGTTTCAAATGAGAATCTTTTCCAAACTTCTTACCTGCTGAAAGGTATTCATTCTTATTTAGCTCAATTTCCAAATAAATTCCCTTTGAAAATCACTTCACCCTGAAAGAAATATCGACATACTCATTACAATTCACAAGCACGTTTCCACCTTCAATCAAAACTTCCATTTTAAACCTGTAAAACATTTTATACCAAGTCATTGTATCCGGGAAAAAACTCCTCGGTAGGGTTTTAGCTTCAAAATATAATAAACCTTCTGTACCTGGCCAATAGCACCTTTCACTCCCCAGTTTCATGAAAACTACATCTTTACCCTTTTAAAATTCAAACACTCATCACCCACATATACACTCACAAATTTGAACAATATATACATTTTTCAAAAAGCAAAAAACCCCTTGAGAATATTCACAACATTTCAAAATCAAACATTGAAATCACTAAGTAGCATGGTTTTGGCCATGACATACATTTTCCTCACTTTCAATCAATGAAAACCCTAATTTCTAAATCGAAAAACAATTTCACAAATAACAATCACTTCAATTGTCCCAAGTCCGCTACCAGAATCCACCAAGTCCTGCTACCTAGGTTGGGAATCTAAGAGCCCAACTTCATCTTTTCGATGATTTCATTTATATCAATATAACTACAGATCTACACCAATTGACATTAATAATGCTAGATCTACAAGATTTGAGAGGTTTATACCTGATCTGTCAAGATCCAACAATATCCTCAGAAAAGCCCAACAAGATCACTCAACTTTTCTCCAAGAAAATCACTCCCCAAGCTTGATAACCTCCAAGATCCTTAAGCCCACTCAAGATCTTCAAGTTTTGTCAAGAAATCAACCTCCAAGTGCAAGATCAAGCCCAAGATGTTCACCCAAGTTTCTTTCCTCTTCCTTTTTTCAAATTTTCGGATCTCCCTCTCTCTTCTTCTTCCTTGGTTCTACTAGTAGTGAAGATCAAGCCACAAAATCATCATCAACTCATCACAACTCAAATTATTTTGTAGAAGAAAAGAAAATGGAGATCAACCCACTTACCTCTTTGTTTCTTCCAAGAACTTCAGCCTACACCTCCTTCTCTCCTTCTTCCTCGGCTGCTAGGATGGTGCAAAACATGCCAGGGTACAGGAGTTTCAAGAAGAGTGATGAAGATTGGAAGAAAAAGTTGAAGACAACTCTCTTTCTCTCCTTCTCTCTCTCAGCAGCCTCTCTCTCCACTGGTTTAGCAGAAAATGAAGCTTCAGGTTGTAAGAAGTCAGGTTTTAAAGCCTCAAAAGTGCCTCTTCCTTAATTTGCTGTGGGAAAAGGTGCTTTTGTACTTTTTTGTCACACACACGCCACATACCTAACTTACACTGGTTTCTTTCACCCGACACTGTCTCACCTTAATAATATTTCCAAAATATCACTACATATGCTCTGGTTTCAAGTCCAAGTCACTATTCACGCTGGGAATAATTTTAACGCTAAAATTTGGCCAAAACCACATAATAATCCGCAAACAATTGTATAAAATTTCTAAATTGAGAAATAATCACTTTAAACATATTTTCACTAATATTTCAACAAGTAAACCCAATATAAATATTATTAGGCATTTTAGAAATAAATTTGAATTTTTGAGGCCCCTCACATCCTCCCTCCCTTAAGAGAATTTTGTCCTCCAAAATTTCTTACCTTTCTCGTAAATAACTCCTGGATGACTCTTCATCTCTTCCTCCACTCCCATGTTGTTTCCTCAATGGATTCCTCCAAAGAACTTTGACCAATGGGATCTTCTTATTCCTCAAGTCTTTCACTCTCTCGCTGAGGATTTTTGCTGTGACGCCTTTCATAAGACAAGGATTCATCCACTTAATCTCTCCCAAAGACATGGTTTGGTCTGATGCGCCTCTTCTTAAGCATGGACACTGGAAAACATTATGAATCTTTGACATGCTCGAGGTAAACCAACCAGAAGTATGCCACTTTGCTCTTACCTGCTTGAGAATCTCAAATGGTCCTACATATCGTGGTTTCACTTTCCCCTTTTGGTATACCACTCCCCTTTCATTGGTTTAACTCGAGAATAATACTGTCCCCTACATCAACTCCAAGTCCTTTCTTCTGTTATCTCCTTGTCGACTTTGAGTCTTGAGTCTTTCTCTCGAACTAGCTTCACCTTCTCAAAAGCTCCTTAACCCAAGGAATAGTATTGATCTAAAATTTTTCTCCCCTACTTCATCCCAATGACATAGGTGACTACACCTTCTCGCCATAAAGTGCTTCCTGTAGAGCCAGCTCCCTGAATTGAAGCATGGTAAATCTATTGTTGTAGGCAAACTCAACTAGTGGCATGTGTTGACTCCAACTTCCTCCAAAATCCAATATACATAACCTCAACATATCTTCTGTTTGGATTGTCCTTTCTGGGATTGTCCATCCGCTGAGGATGATAGGCAAGTTGCTCAAACTAACCTTAGTCCCCAAATTCTTCTTTGTAACTTTGCCAAAATCGAGAAGTAAACCTTGGTCTCTATCGAGACAATGCTCACAGGTGCATGCAGTCTAACAATCTCATCCAAGTACAATCAGCTAGCTTCTCCAAAGGATATTTATACTTATCGTAGAAATGAGCGCTTTAGTAAGTCGATCCACATCACCCAAATCAGATCATCCCCTTTTGACTCCTAGGCAACCCAGTCACAAAATCCATAGTGATATGATCCCACCTCCATCTGTGGTATCTCTAAGGGCTGTTAAAGTCCCAGGTTTCTGTGCTCCCGCTTAACTTGTTACACCCAGACAGTTCAACAAATCACACTCTCTCTTCATTCCATCCCACCAATACATCCTAAAAGTCTTGTAGTACATTTATTATTCGTAGAAAAGTATACTAGAACGATAAAAGGCTTCTTCCAAAATTTCTCTTTCCTCAACTCTTCATTGTTCTGAACAGCTCACAATTCATTTTGAAACCTCAAAATTCCCCTCAGCCCTAACTTAAAGTCTTGGGTTTCTCCTTATTCACTTTTCCAATCCATTTTGCAAACCATGGAATCTCCTTGAGCCTCTTTACACACGCTCTAGAATGGAAGATCTCTAACACTATATTTCAAAGATGACTTTCTGCTTTCTCCAAATGAGGTTTCCATTCCCAACCTTTTCTAACATTTCCCAATTTTACCATCAAGCTCATGATTTGAGCCTTTTCGCTTGCATCGGCTACCTTGTTCTTTCCAGATAACTTATGGTGCAATCATAGTCCTCATGGAATTCTACCCATCGCCTCTCGGCTTTGCACCTTTTGAGAGAACAAATACTTGAGACTTTCTAGATCGTAAAACTCAAATGTCACCCCATACAAGTAGTGTTCCCTTTTTTCAAGTAAAATGACATGTATGAACTCCAAATCATGTGTTGGATAAGTTCCTTGCTCATGCGAGGCTTTAATTTCCTGTAGAAGCATAGGATAATAATCTTTCCATTTTGCATCAGACACATCCTAATCCTTCTTTTGAGGCGCCTGAATAAACTACAAACCCATCTTTCCATTTGGCAAAAGTCAATACGGTTGTCAAACGCTTTCTTTAACTCTTGAAAACTAGTCTCACACCTTGATTCCAAGCAAACTTAACATGCTTTAGTCAACCACACTGTCTCCAATCTTTGAGAAATCCCAGAATGAATCGACGGTAGTATCCTGCCAAGCCCAAGAAACTTCCTCCGACCTCAGAGAGGGATTTCTAGGTTGCTTTCTATTGAGTCACACTGCCTCCACTTTGGAGGGATCCACCGCAATGCACTCCATCCTTAGAAATTTTATGCCCCAAAAGGACACTTCCTCTAACCAAAACTCACGCTTGTTGAACTTAGTATACAATTGATGTTCTAAAGTTTGGAGCACTATTCTCAAGTGTTGAGCATGATCTTCTCGGTCTTGAGTAAACCAAAATGTCATCTATAAATACAACCACTTAATTGGTCCAAATAGGGTTTAAAGACCCGCTTGCATCAAATCCATAAATGCCGCTTGAGCATTGGTCAATCCAAAGGGCATTACCACAAACTCAAAATGTCCTATTCTCGAAGTTAAAAGTGCCTCGCACGCCTTCCTTTCTAATCCCTTCAATTGGTAGTACCCCTTGCCCAAGGTCTAATTCCTTGAAAAGACCACCGATCCTTGCAATTGGTCAAATAGTTCATCAATGAGCTGCAAAGGATATTTATTCTTATTGTCACATCGTAAGCCCTCGATAGTCAATGCACAACCTCAAACTTCCATCCTTCTTCTTAACAAAGAGTACGTGTGCTCCCCAAGGTGAGTCGCTTCTCGATAAAACTCGCCCAATAAATCTTGTAATTGACCTAATTCACTTAAGTTCAGCTGAGCCATTCCATGGGAGTCTAGAAATTGGAGCTGTCCCTAGCAACAAATCAATCTTAAATTCCACCATTCGCTCAGGAGGTAGATTTTCTAATTCCTCTGGGAAGACATCAGGAAAATCTTTCACAATCGGCACTTCCTCTAACTTCAATTTATCACTAGGGATTTATCAAAAGGCCAAATACCTCGAGCCCCTTTAATAATTTTCTCATGCTTTAATCCCAAAATGAGGATGATGACGCTAATCTCCCTTTACGCCTAACCTCAAAGTAGCCTCCAGTGAATAGAAAACCCACGGCCTTTGCCCTACAATCCAATTTAGCATGATGACGAAGCTAGAGAATCCATGCCCATGATAACATCATACCCTTGATGTCTAGACTAATCAAGTCCACCACTAGCTTCCTTTCTCCTATCCAAATATCACAATTCTTGTATACCCAACTAGTAATTAAACGTTGTTTCCCCGTGGGTGTCTTAACTTCCAAATCATAGGGTAATCTAGTAGGCTTTATGTCTACTCCATTCAAAAAGGAAGGATTCACAAAAGAATGTGATGCACCAGGATCAATCAAAATCTTAGCTAAGCGATGAAAGATTGGGATGGTACCTTCAACCACTTCAGTAGGGTCAGGAACTTGCTGTTGATCAATGGCGTAGACCCTAGCTGGTACTCTTGGTCTCCCCATGGCACTAGCTTGACCGGTAGTGGGTTTGCTTTGCTGGTTGGGTCATACCTCCTCCTCAGGGCCATCGGGACAAGCTGAATGCAACTGATGCTTTCACTACCACACTTAAGACATGCTCCACTCTTTCTCCAACATTCATTCTCGTGTGGTTTGGCTTCCCACAAAAGCCACAAGACACGCTTAGGTAGAGACTTGACTTCCCCTTGAACCTCCCTTGATAGTCCTCTTCCTCTGCACTCCTCTAGACACTCCTCCTCTTGAGTATGTCCCTCTCAAATTTGATCCCCAGGACGAACTAGGTGGGGTTGTTCTGCCTCACTCTTCCAAACTTAGGAGTTGGAACATTCATGTCCATTGGTCCACGACTGCCACTAGGTGCATTCCTTTTTCTTGCATTAAAATTCCTTACTTGTGCTTTGCTCCTTCAATCCTTCCTGAGCCCTTTCCACGGCTTCCTCACTAAAACTATTAACCTGAGCAGCTGCTAAGATTTCTTGAGCTCCACATTCAATCCCTGGACAAACCTTCTTACCCTCCCCTTGCTCTGGCCACCAACTAGTAAATCTTGACAGTTTAGTAAACTGTGCTTCATATTCCGACACACTCTGTAATCCTTGTTTACACCTAATGAAATCGTCCTCCCTTTTCTCTTGCACTATTGGAGGAAGAAACTTGGCATTGAACTCCTCGAGTAAAATTTACCCAAGTCCTAGGGTATGCTCTCTTCCCACTTTGTTCTTATCATGGCTCCACCAAGAACTGGCTGCTCCCTCAAATTGGAATGTGGCAAAGGTTATTTGCCTCTCTTCAAGATATAGTCTAGAGCAGCGAAAAATATCAGAAATCCTTTCTAACCAACCCTCGAACTTCGTGGTTAGGTTCACCCATTGGGGTTAAATCTTTGAAATCTCTCAAGTGCTGGTCCTCACCAACCCAACGTTACCAAGGTTTTGCTCAGGTCCAGGGCCTTGTGGTCCAGCCATACGATCTAAGATCTCAGTCATACGATTCATGGCCGTAGCCATTTGCTCTACAAAGTTAACCCCACCCCGATTTTGATCTGAGTGATTCATGGTCATTCCCCATATTTGACGAAGCCCGGTTCCCACGCCCGACCTCGCCCCTCTCCCACCGTCCATAGTTCTCTAGAGGGCCATCAAATTATCATAAATACAGGAAAAGTAACAACACAATTAGAACAATTACTTTAGAAAATAGGCAAGACACTTTCATAATTACATTTCATTACAATACAATGCCAAGAGTACATCAGTCAAGCATGCTTTTGTCAAAAGATACACGATTGGTATATCAAGTTCCAAGTACACTTAAAACAAAATATGGTGGCAAGTTAGCATGCACTTTACAAAAGTTGGGAACCCACTCTACAGTTTTACTCCCCACAAAAGATAACAAAGCCTAAGGTCAAGTCAAGGCTAATCCATGAGTCCGATAAAGAAGTCTCCCAGACTCATCCTCGGAGGATGATCGACATCAAGTGTGGATCTCCCTCAGCCATGATAGCATCTCCAACAGACTCAATCGGAGGCTCTCCTCCCAAATCAAGATCAACATGAGGTGATCAACCAAGTCTCCTCTACTGGTTGGCCTCAATCACCCTCCTCCAATCAAGGCCTCACAGCCAGCTACACATCTCCCTCTCTCTCAAGCCATCCTCACTATCCTAGCTGCTCGCTTAGCTGCTAACCTCAGCCTCAAGCTTCCAATCCTAGCAAGTCGAAGTTCAGCCATGAGTAAGCCTCTCAATCTCCTCCGACGCCACGGCTTGATCCTAGTCAACCTCTTTCCCTCTCTGACAGCAAGCACCACCTGATCAGATAGGGCGGGTCCTCCAACACCCACAAGCAAGACGGCTAGTATGGATCCTAGGTTATAAGCTGCACGAGCACCCTAGAACCCAAGCTTATAAGACGGTGGTAGGTCAGTCGGTGTCGAGGCCCATCACTCCCTCCAGTGCTCCATAACCTACAAGAAAGAATCCTCAATACTTGTTCTAACTTAAAGATCAACAATACTTATTCATGAACACATAACCCTCACTTCACTTTTGCCCTAACCTACTAGACTCTTAACAACCCACTAACTCTCACTATGCTGACTATTCAAACCTAGGCTCGATACCACTTTGAGACGCACCCCACCTTCCCTAAAGGGGACCAAGGGTCAGCTGACCGCCTTAGCTCTCGCCAGGGACTCACACACTCACTTGTTCAATAATACTTAACAACTAAAACCCAATACAATACTGAAGAGTACAATGTCTTAAAGATACATAACATCCCAAATACAATTGATCAATACATGATTCCATTATACAAAAGTCCACAAAAAGGGCAATATCCATAATTCTCCAAAATACATAACAAAACATATGAAAGCCCTAATCTCAAGAGTTGGCATCACCACTTGGTTGCTCATTTCCCTAAGGAAAACAAATGGAAAGGGTGAGCTAAAAAGCCCGCGAGTTCCCAAAAACATGCAAACCACTTAACACATAACAATATCACTTTGCAAGAATACTTAAAATATAAACAGATAGAAAAGAAATTAACAATACAATGTAGGATACGGGGCCCTCAGGGGCCAAATTCCACGAATCTTGTCCACGATCCACGAACCGGTAGTTGACACTCCATCAACTGTCACTATTACCATGTAGAACTTCACTCTCCCTTACCTCCAAACCCCACCGGCTGACGCCAAACACTTTTCACTTCACTTTAAAACATTTCACTTTATAACACTTCGCTTTAAAACACTTCACTTTATTGAGTACTCTCCATTAGGGACAAGTCCATACGCCAAGTCCCGAGTACTTTTCATTTCACTTCACTGGGTTGTTGCTCTTATGGAGACTGGTTCCAAAATCAAGTTCCGAGCATAAATTACTGGTCTGAGTCACTGTGCTTTGTGACATTTTAAATAACCCTATGGCTCGGCCCTTTCTCCTCAGCCTAGGCCTAGCCCCCGGCTCGAGTCGAAGGGTTCACCTATAGGTCTCAGGGATTTCCTGACCTTCCAAACACATGCAATCACTACAATACACTTTACAATCAAGCACTTCAAGTCACTTTTACTCAAATGGAGTAGGTGCGATAAAGTACACACCATCCCCATTAGAGGGTTCAAAAGTCAATTTTCACATATCAATCACTTCAATACATTCATTTACAACATTTGCACGTAAACACGAAACAAGCATGGAAACTCACCGAAGTAGGGTTCGGCTTCCACGTATGGTTCAAAGTCACGGTCTTGCACACTCCCTAAAATAATTGAAAACAAGCAATAAGGTTCACTTCAATCTTTTCCATTTACTAATACAGTTCAATCTCACTTTTAGTTTCAAATGATAATCTTTTCCAAAACTTACTCAAGGAAAGGTATTCATTTCATTTAGCTCAATTTCGAAATAAATTCCTTTGGAAAATCACTTCACCCTTTTTAAAAGAAAACATCTCGTCGACATACTCATTGGCACTACAAGCACGTTCACCTTCAATCAAAACTTCCATTTTAACCCAAAACATTTTATACCAAGTCATTGTATCCAAAAATCCCTAGGTTTTAGTCAAAATATAATAAAACCTTCAAATTCAGTCAAATAGCACTTTTCACTCAGGTTTCATGAAAACTACACTTTTTACCCTTTTAAAAATCCAAACACTCACTCACCCACATATACACTCACAATTTGAACAATATATACATTTTTCTCAAAAAGCAAAACCCCTTGAGAACATTCACAACATTTCAAAAATCAAACATTGAAATCACCAAGCATGGGTTTTGGCCATGACATACATTTTTCCTCAATTTCTCAATCAACAGAAAACCCTAATTTCTAACCATATCAAAACAATTTCACAAATAACAATCAATTCCCAATCAGGTCCTCAAGTCCGCTACCTAGAATCCACCTCAAGTCTCAAGTACCTAGGTTGGGAATCCAAGAGCCCAACTTCATCTTTTCAGATGATTTCATTTATATCAATATTAACTACAGATCTACACTAATTGACATTAATAATGCTAGATCTACAAGATTTGAGATTTATACCTCCGGATCTGTCAAGATCCAACAATATCCGGAAAAGCCCAACAAGATCACTCAACTTTTTCTCCAAGAAAATCACTCCCCCAAGCTTGATAACCTCCAAGATCCGCAAGCCCACTCAAGATCTTCAAGTTTTGTCGAAGAAATCAACCTCCAAGTGCAAGATCAAGCCCCAAGATGTTCACCCAAGCATTTCCTTCTTTCCTTTTTCCTTTCAAATTTTCGGATCTCCCTCTCTCTCTTCTTCCTTGGTTCGGCTGAAGTGGGGGGTGAAGATCAAGCCACAAAATCATCATCAACTCATCACAACTCAAATTATTTTGTAGGAAGAAAAGAAAAATGGAGATCAACCCACTTACCTCTTGTTTTCTTCCAAGAACTTCAGCCTACACCTCCTTCTCTCTCTCCTCTTCCTCGGCTGCTAGGATGGTGAAAATGGTGGTGGGTGTTGGTGGTTGAAGTTTCAAGAAGAAAGGATGAAGATTGGAAGAAAAGTTGAAGACAACTCTCTCTTCTCTCCTTTCTCTCTCTCGGCAGCTCTCTCTCTCTCACTGGTTTGGGCAGCAGAAAAATGAAGCTTGGTGTTGCAAGAAGTCAAGGCTTTAAAGCCTCAAAAAGTGCCTTTCCACTTAATTTTGGGAAAAGGTGCTTTTGTACTTTTGTCATCACACACGCCTAACTTACACTGGTTTCTTTCACTCGACACTGTCTCACCTTAATAATATTTCCAAAATATCACTACATATGCTCGGTTTCAAGTCCAAGTCACTATTCACGTGAACAATTTTAACGCTAAAATTGGCCAAAACCACACCCGCAAACAATTCGATAAAATTCTCTAAATTGAGAAATAATCACTTTAAACATATTTTCACTAATATTTCAACAAGTAAACTCAATATAAATATTATTAGGCATTTTAGAAATAAATTTGAATTTTTTGAGGCCCTCACATGTGGGATCCTATATAGGGTATATATATATCCAGAAGGTTTTAAGTGATGACTTCCTTATAAGCGTTAAATTCATACCATTGTCGATGGAAGGTGAACTATCATGGAAATTGGAAGAGATTAAAGTAGATGAGTCATTACCATAGAAGGAACGCTCTGTGAAGACTCTCGATGGAGAAGGGAAGGATTCAAGAAATAAGAAGATTTATTTGGTTCTAGTCCTATGGAGAAATCATGGAATCAAGAAAATAACTTAGGAAAATGAAGAGGAGATCCGAGGAAATTTCTAAGTGGTGTGTAAACCAATATGTGAATTTCGAGAACGAAATTCTTTTAAGGGGGAAAGGATGTGAGGGCCTCAAAATTTGAATTTTTTTAAAATGAAAAATAATGCTTTTATTATGTTTATTTATTGAAATATCAGTGAAGTTATGTTTAAAGTGAATATTTTCTAATTTAGAGAATTTTTCATGAATTATTTGCCGGTGTGTGGTTTTAGCCATTTTAAGTGTATAATCGTGTACCGAAGTGTGAATAGTGACTATAAGTTGAAACCGAGCATATGTGGAAATAATATAGAGATATATTTAAGGTTGAACAGTGTCAAAATGAAAATACAGTAAAAGTTGGACTGTCACGCTTCGACGCGACAGAAAGTGGCCTTTTGACCACTTTTCCTTAAATTGTGGAAAGAACCACTTTTTGTCTCCTCAAAGGCTTCTTTCTTGCTTCTTGAAGCTTCATTTTCAGCTACACTTCAGAACCATATAGAGAGAGAGGGCCGAGAGTTAGAGAGAGGAAGAAAGAGAGAATTTCCATTGTTGCTTCTTCCATTTCTTCTTCCTTTACTTTCTTGAAGCTTTAAGACTTCCTTGAAGGTCTCATCCTTGTTTCTTCTTCCTCCATAGCAGCTGATAAAGAGAGAGTGAGCAAGGGGGGAGAGCCGAAGTGAGAGAGAGAGAGAAAAGTGGAGAAAAAGCTTGGATGAGTTGTGTTGTTCTTGTTCTAGAGCTAGTTGTGGGAAAATCATCTTCAAGGCAAGGAGATCACGAGCTAAGATTGGAGCTTTCGGGATTGTCGAGCTTAGGAGTATCAACTTTGAGAAGATATCACAAGGCCTTGGTTGATCTTGTCAGATCTAGCCAGATCTGAAGGTATAAAGCTTGAATCTTGTGAATCTAACTTTATTTAGTGTGAAACAAGATAGATCTATGGTTTATTTTGTCATGAAATGTTATATTTGGAAAGTTGAGTTGGGCTCTTGAAATCCCAACCCAAGTAGCGGACTTGAGGTGACTTTTAGGTCGCGGACTTGAGGACCTGACTATGGCTTGGTTAATATTTGTGAAATTAGTTCATTTTATGGTTAGAAAATAGAGGTTGTTGTTGAAAATTTTGAAGGAAAAGTGAGTGAGATGGCCGAACCTATGCTTGGCAATTTTGATGTCTGATTTCAAAATTTTGTGATATTCTTGAATAGATTTTTGCTTGAAAATGTATATATGATAAGTTTACTTGTAAGTATGTGTTTGAGCAGAGTAAAGCCATGAATTTCTTTAAATGCCGAAAATTGAAGTTTTTTATAAACTTTTGAATAAAAAGTGTGGATTGGATAGATTCGAGGGTTTTGCAAAATTTGGTTAATTTTATGAATTTCATATTAAAATATGTAGTGAGAAAATGTTCTAAAGAGTTAAAATCTTGAACTTCTGTGGTAAGAAATTGAATTTTATTAAACCTTGAGGGAAAAGTACCATTTTGAACAAATTGGAGGATTTGAGATATTTTAGCTAATTTTCCTAAATTTTGTACATTGAAACCTAGTGAAAATAGTTTGAAAAGTGTGTTACAGCTTTGGTTAAAGTATAGGGTTAAGAATGAATTCAAATGAGTGACTTGGAGGTGAAAAACCTCACCTTGATTCATTTTGCTAAAGATTAGAAAATCGCCTAAAAGGAGTACATCGATAGAGTTGCTTGGTTATGTGAAATTACGATTTGAAAAGCGAAACTTATTTCTTCTTTTTACTTGATAATAGGAAGTGGAGAAGGATTTGAACCGGATCCCAATTTGAAAATTGAACCTTACCACTTTGGTGAGTTTCCATGCATGATACTTGACTATGTGAATTTAATTTGAAATGTGTCTGATTAAGTGAATTGTTGTGAAAAGCATATTTTTGATCCATCAAATGGAGTAGTGTGTACTTTATCGCACTTACTCCCATTTGAATAGTACCATTTGCAAAAGTGTTGTCATGATATTTCAAGTATGCTTTGAACCTCTTGACTTGTGACATGAATCCTGTTTTGATTTATATGAAGTGATGTGACGTGTCTTGTATTTCCTGTTCCTGAGAATTCTTAATCCCCTTGGTAAGTTATCGACTAAAGCCGTTGGGAAGACCCAGGTCGAGGAGATTTAGCAACCTTGGGTTACGTGAAGTGTTGTGTGCTTTGGACTTGGCAAATAGCCTTATCCCTGTTGAAGAGCAATACACAAGTATAAATTTCCTGTTAGGCTGGCAGGCTTGATTGGGGTTTTGGTGGAGAAAGGAGTAAGTGGTGTTCTACTTAGTTTTGAGTATGAAAGTTGACGAAGTGTCAACTACGAGAATTGTGCACCGGTCTAGCAACGTGCTCCAGTTTCGAGGACCTTAACCCCTGAGGGCTACTCGTATCCTACTCTTGTGTGGTTATTTGCTTTCCTTACTTGTTTATTTCCAAGTATGAATTTTGAAGTGAAAAAATCATATGTGTTATGTGTTTTGCATGCTTTTTGGGAACTCACTGGGATTTTAGTTCATCCTTTCAAATTTGTTTTCCTTAGTAGGGACTGAGAACCCAAGCGGAGGTGCCAACCGTTAGAATTAGGGTTCTCTTTTGTATCTGGTTGGTGAAAATTGAGTTGTGATTTTGGGACATTGTAATGTGGAACTTTGAATGTGTATTTTAAGTACTTTATGTATTTGGGATTTTAAGGTTTGATGAATGAATTGTGAATTATTGTTTAGTTTAAATTGTTAACCAAATCTTGGGTTTGTGAGATTGAAGAAGTTTAATTATGAGTTGGTTGTAAAGTTTGGGATTGATGTTGAAATTGTTCCTTTGAGGAATTAGTAATCATTTGTGTGAGTGAGTCCTAGCGAAAGCTAGGCAGGCGGCCCCCTAATACCTTAGGGTACGTCCTAGGGAGAGGTGGGGTTGTCACAATTTATATATGTTGAGTTTCTCTCCAAAATCAACAATTGTTTCATCTATTAGAGTTGCCTACGTTCATGACCCATGCTAGCTACATTAGTCTCTATCATGCCCACTCTTACATTTTAGGAATCACGTAACTGCCACTTTTCTTCTACTACCAATTACCACCATCGGCTCTACCTATTGCCTCTATCTGATTAACCCCTTTTTGTATCAACACTGATGTCAATGAAAATGTGCCAGCAAGCCTTTACACGCATCGATAAGTATGTAAATATCAACCATCATCGTTGATCTCTCACGATACCTTCACTGCTTATACCCATCAACCCTCTCAACCTTGAACTAACACAGCAGCTGATAAAACTCCTAGCTGCTGATTTACAAAAGCCACTTACCAGCCAAACCCCTATATGACCCACAATTGATAAACTCCTTGTGATACAGCCAATCAACTTTTTCCTTGTAATTGTCTGATCCAAAGAAATTAACACACCTTCAATTGGCTCCCAAATGGATTGGCGGGTAGCAAACATTGCACCAACACACATAAGTGTACATCAATGGATGCATGAATATCAGTCATCATGCCGATTAGCAATCGACCCATACGGACGGGTGTGTAAATATTGGTCATCATATTGATTATTGATTGACCTCGTATAGATGTTGCCAATAAGTTTCTACCAGTCGATTATGATTAATCAATATGACATTGTCTGTCAATAAGTTGTAAATAGTATCTATCGGCACAATTTGGCCGATTATCTGTTTGCTGATAAATATTATATATTGCATCCACGCTAACTAAAGAAATCTAGTAGTACCTATTAATCCGATGGTACCAAGATACTGAAACTAACAATCGTGCAAGTTTGCACTATCTACTTTGGACTTTGTGTATAAACCAAAGAAAAAATCTAAAGCAGCAACAATCAAAAAAACGGAGAAAGAGTGATGAAAAAGAGATAATTAAGTGCAAGAGATAGGGGCAAGTGAGTGACTATGCATAGGGTAAAAGAGGTGAGGGATTTCACTAGAGAGAGGAGCTAAGAGGGATGGAAGAGTGGAATGTCTGGACCTAGGGTACACTAGCATGGTTTTCAAATGGATTTCACAAATATTAAAAAAAATTAAATTGATATTTATCAAACTTGATAAACCTCTTGACCACTCGAGCTCATGATTTTAAACCTCGAAACTTAATTCTATTTCTTGCCCAAGTTGCTTGAATTTGTAGTCGAGCTCGATTTTTGTCAATTCAATCTAAAGATTATTCAAATTGAGTAATGAGTCACTCAATCGAAACTCAATTCACTGGGAGCCCTAGGATTAAGTCAAAAACTAATCCATGTGGCCTGCTATAGGGTCTTTCTTTTTTGGGTTTGTGAGGGTCCCAAAATTCAGATTTTATTTTAAAAATGCATAATATTATTTATATTATGTTTATTTATTGAAATATGAGTAAATATATGTTTAAAGTGATTATTTTCCAATTTAGAGGATTTTATACGAATTTATTGCCGGTGTGGGTGGTTTGGCCATTTTAGCGTTAAAAATTGTTCCACACGTGAATAGTGACTTGACTTGAAACCGAAAGCATACGTAGTGATATTTTGGAAATATTATTATGGTGAGATGGTGTCGGGATGAAGGAAATCAGTGTAAGTTAGAATACCGCTGCGACATAAAGTGGCTTTTTGACCACTTTTCCCCGAATTAAGGAGAGCCACTCCTTTTGCCCATAAAGCCTTGCTTCTTGCATCTTTGCTTCTTCATTTTTCAGCTGCACATTTGAGAGATAGAGAGAGAAAGAGCCGAGCTCTAAGGAGAAAAAGAGAGAGAAACAAGCTCAAGCTTCTTCCATTTCTTCCTTCTACCTTTCTTCCACTTCCAAGCACTCTTGAAGCCACCATCATCTCCACATTTCCAGCCGAGGAAGAGAGCTAGGAGAGAGAGAGCTGGTCCGATTTTGGAGGGAAGAAGAAGGGTGAGTTTTGTGGTTAAAAATCTTTCATCTTCCTTCAACTAGAATCTTGAGTTTATGAAACTTGATGGATGGATTATGGGCTTGATTTTTCTTCCCCATTTCAGCCGAACCAAGGAGAGAGGAGAGAGAGAGAGGGTCGAAGCTCTTGAGGAGAAAAAGGAAGAAAAAGTGAAGAAACAAGGCTTGATCTATTGATGGGTTGCTTGATCGTGAGCTTGGAGTCGTAGATCGCCGTCAAAACTCGTAGATCTTGGGTAAAGATCGAAGCTTGAGGAGTTGCTAGGCTTGGAAGCACTCTTGGAAAGAGGAACCCACGAGATCATCTTGAATCTTGTCAGATCTAGTCAGATCTGAAGGTATAAAGCTTGAATCTTGTAGATATAGCTTTATTAGTGTTAAATAGCTCAGATCCATGGTTTATTTTGATAAGAATGCTTATGTATGAAGCATTTGAGTTGGGCTCTTGGATTCCCAACCTAGGTAGCGGACTTGAGGTGGATTTTAGGTAGCTGACTTGAGGACCTGTTTGGGATCTGAATGATATTTGTGAAATATATGATGATATGGTTAGAAAAGTAGGATTTTGTTGTTGAGAATTTTGAAAGAAAATAGATGTGATGGCCGAACCCATGCTTGGTAAATTTAATACTTGATTTCAAAATTGGTGGTTGTTCTTGAAGAATTTTCCTCTGAGAAAATATGTATTTTGTCCATTTGTGAGTGTATGTTTGAGTGGAGGGAATGTTTGAATTTTAAAAGATGAAAAGTGGAGTTTTTCATGTATTTCAGATGAAAAGTGTCATTTGAATGAATTTGGGGGTTTTATTATATTTTTGGTCAAATTCTATGGGTTTCGAATATAAGAGCTTGGTATGAAGTATTTTAAATTAATGTATAGTTTTGACTGTGGGTAAGTGTCAAGATATTTTGAAAATAATGATTTTTGAGGTTTGAGACCTTACTATTTCAACAAAGGTAATTTTAAATATGGCCCGAACCAGACTTCGTAGTAGAAAGGGTTTGGTGCTTCTGTGGAGTTAAGTTAAGACTTGGAACATGAGATTTTGGGCTGGTATCTGATAGTTGGACTTTGGCTCAGGTGGTCAAGACTTTGTTGAGGGTGAACCAACTAACGAAGTTTAGTCTTCTTCTTTGTTCACTGCTTATGGATCGAGGTGAGTGTTCAAACTCCCTTTTTAAATAGAAATCTTGCCATGGTTTGTAAATGAATGATTTGTAAAATGATTTGCTAGTATTTACCAAGAAATGATTTGTCACTATTTCTAAGTAAAATGCTTTTACCCGTGAAATAGCTTGTAAAGGATTTGGGAGTGATTCAACTCCCCCTTCAAATGAAATCTGGCAATAGTTTCCAAATGAATGATTTATTGAAAAGATTTACTATCGCTTCCAAATGAAATGCTTTACAAGTGAAACCATTTATGAAGAGTTTATGGATGTTCAAATCCATTTTAAATCAAATGTTTCGCTACTACGGAAAATGACTTGTGATACGATATACTCAACTTATACTTGCAAAGAAATGAGTTTGTGAAAATCTCCGTATGTTACGTGAATTACATACTTGTTTCTAGGCAGTGTGTACTTTACCACACTCGACCTAACTGTTAATATACTGTTCAACTGCCTACACTTCCATTGTTTGTATATTGCTTGTTTCCTGGATTGTTTTGTTGATAACTTGATTGTTTGATTGTGGTGTACCAAGGAGCATTTTACCCCTGTAGTCCGATGTGTACCTTATCGCATCGCTCACTACTTGTAGGTCGATGTGTACTTTATCGTATCGACTGAACTGGTCTCAAGATCCTTTGCTAGAAAACCTATCTAAGAACCCCTTTTGAGCGATCGGTGGGTCAAAAGCCTACTTGAGTACGCCATTAGTGTGGTCGGATAGGTTGGAAAGCTTTATCTTAAAACAAAAACTCCTTGGTCTTGACTGATCATTACTTGCGCATGACTGTAGGCCATGTGTACTTTACCACATTGGCTGAACAAGGCCTTTCCCCTTCGTTATCGCCTATTCGAGCCGTGCGGACTCCGGTAGGTTGGTACTTAGGCACCCACGGTATACTCGAGTATTACCACTGGAGGGATAAGGTGATGGCCGCTTGTACCGGGGATTGATCGAGTTATAAGGTGAAGTGGACTACCAAATAGCTCCAAGTGAGCATCCTTCCAATAATCCGGATTTGATTGTGTAAATTACACATCGTATGTTGTTATTAAAGTGAGTATTGATAAAATGATTGCTTGAAAACTCAATTGTTTTACAAAGTGATTGTTAACTCAAAAGTCCATGAATTTCTTGCTTTACTGGACATTCACTGAGCTCCTAGCTCACCCCAAAAAATGTTTTATTTTTCCCCACGTGTCTCAGACGCTGGATAGCGGCATTGTGATCCTTCTTAGTGTATGTGACTGGTTAATTCACCTTTTGTAACCATGGGTGGATGGACTTTTATTATACTTGGGTCTGTAAGATGGAATTGTGATTGTACTCTTAGTACTTTGAATTGTAATTTGGGAATGTGAGTTGTAAGTTGAATTTAGTAGTGTTATTATTTGTGATTTGAGCGGGAATTGGTTATTTATGTTATACTTCAAGTATTATTAATGATTTGAGTGAATGAGACCCTGGCGAGCTAGGTTGACGTCCGCTAAACCCTTGGTGAGGTGGGGTCGCCACGTGGTATCGAGCTTAGGCTCTCAGAGTGTATCCTAGGCTTTAAGTTTAGGATGCCTGGACTGGTTTGACTATTAAGTGACGTGATTTATGGTAATAGTTTACCTTGAAGACTAATCCTAGTTATGATTGTAGGAATGGAGGAAGTGGAGCCGAGGACTACCTCGGCTAATTTCGCCCCTATTATGTTTCGCAGTGGTGAGCCATTTCGCAATTCGTCCCGTGAGGGGTGGATAGTCAATGTAATTGTTGGATGACATATTCGTATCCCGACTGTGTGGTTTTAGCTATAGTAGATGAGAGGCTAGTTATTGCAAATGCAAGAGCAAATGACCGATTCGAGAGTTGAGACTAGGGTGCTCGAGGAGCAAGAACGAACCGATATTTTATGCGGTACAATTACAAGAAGCCAATAATCGCTTGGCTCAATGACTCAACAACTAAGGGAGAGAGGTGGAGAAGATCGTGGCCCTGAGGATCCTAGCGTTGGAAATGAAGTTGTACGTGTTAGAGAACAGGAATCTTTTGATTCTAATTAATCGAGTAATGTATTGCTTTTGACCTCTTGTATGAGGATGACAGGATTAGAACGTCGAGAGTTCTACTGTGGGGACCAATGTATTTTGATAATGATTTACTTGCTTTTGTTGCTATTATTGACTGGATATGTACTCAACTTGACTGTAACTTGTGTTTTAACTTAATGAGTTCTGGTTTGTACTGGATTGGAACATGACTGAGTTTAAACTGTGTTGTGAAAATGTTACGTGCAAAAATGGAACTGTCTCTCTTGTTTTTATGGATTGATACTTGTATGTGTATGCTCCAAGTGTATACTGCATTAATGCATGTCCCTATCGTTTAGTTGAAAAATGGAAGCTAGAAGACCACGACGGGGACGTCCACATAGACAACCCCAAAATCAAGAGGAAGAGAGTGGATCTGCGGCTAACCAAAACACTGGGTCAAGGGCTGAGACAAATGATCAAATGGCACAGGTTTTAAATCGTATGACGGATATATTAGAACGTTTAGTGCCTCAACAAGGCCATGGAACTGGACAAGTGAATCAACTTGGAAACCAAGAGATAGGAGAAGATAAGGCTTTAGAAAGATTTCAGAAGTTTTCTCCGCCTAAGTTTTCTGGGGATCCTGACCCTGATAAAGCTGAGAATTGGTTAGAGAATATAAGAAATATATTTGATGCATTAGACTATTCAGAGGAGAGACAAGTGACCTTTGCCGTGTTCCAATTTGAGGGAGCGGCACGAGCATGGTGGAATGTAATAAGAAACAAGTGGGAAAGGGAACAAACTCCTAGGACTTGGATGAACTTTGTGCGAGAATTTAATGAAAAGTTCCTTCCACCACTAGTCCAAGAAAAGAGAGAAGAGGATTTTATAAAGCTTCGGCAAGGAACCTTAAGTGTGGCTGAATATGAAACCCAATTCACCAAATTGTCTAGGTTTGCCCCGGAACTAGTGGTTACAGAGCGAAAGCGAATAAGGCGGTTTATTCAAGGACTCAATCTAGAAATTCAAGATGCTCTGGCAGCAGCTCAAATTGAGACCTTCACTGATGCCCTTGAGAAAGCCCAAAGGGTCGAGATTACAAAATCCCAACTGAAAGCTTCATACTCACGGAAGAGAGATACACCTAGTGGTAGTCACTTTGAATCTTTTAGAGAGAGTGTATCCCCATTCAAAGTTGGCAAAGGGGTTGAGGGAGTAAGACTGCCACCTTTTCCTCCTTCTCATAAGATGGAGCCATTAGAAGGAACTACCTCTCAAACAAGAAAAGTCCAACCAAGGGAAATATCACAAGGGAGTCGAGCCACGGTTTTTCAACCAACTTGTGGATATTGTGGAAAAAGCAATCACACTGAGGACAATTGTTGGGTGAAAGAACGAAGGTGTTTACGATGTGGGAGTGCCGACCATCAAGTTAACCTTTGCCCGAGGAAGCAACTGCGAGATAGTAATACTCGCCAAGGAAATGTGGATACTTCTCAACAAGCAATTGAAGGAGAGGAACGACCACGAGCGCCAGCTAGAGTATATACCATTTTCGGTCAACAGACTCCAGGGACAACTGAGGTAGTAGAAGGTAAGAATTTTGAGGACAAAATTCCTTTAAGGAGGGAAGGATGTGAGGGTCCCAAAATTCAGATTTTATTTTAAAAATGCATAATATTATTTATATTATGTTTATTTATTGAAATATGAGTAAATATATGTTTAAAGTGATTATTTTCCAATTTAGAGGATTTTATACGAATTTATTGCCGGTGTGGGTGGTTTGGCCATTTTAGCGTTAAAAATTGTTCCGACACGTGAATAGTGACTTGGACTTGAAACCGAGCATACGTAGTGATATTTTGGAAATATTATTATGGTGAGATGGTGTCGGGATGAAGGAAATCAGTGTAAGTTAGAATACCGCGCTTGACGCGACATAAAGTGGCTTTTTGACCACTTTTCCCCGAATTAAGGAGAGCCACTCCTTTTGCCCATAAAGCCTTGCTTCTTGCATCTTTGCTTCTTCATTTTTTCAGCTGCACATTTGAGAGATAGAGAGAGAAAGAGCCGAGAGCTCTAAGGAGAAAAAAGAGAGAGAAACAAGCTCAAGCTTCTTCCATTTCTTCCTTCTACCTTTCTTCCACTTCCAAGCACTCTTGAAGCCACCATCATCTCCACATTTCCAGCCAGGAAGAGAGCTAGAGAGAGAGAGAGCTGGTCCGATTTTGGAGGAAGAAGAAGGGTGAGTTTTGTGGTTAAAATCTTTCATCTTCCTTCAACTAGAATCTTGAGTTTATGAAACTTGATGGATGGATTATGGGCTTGATTTTTCTTCCCCATTTCAGCCGAACCAAGGAGAGAGGAGAGAGAGAGAGGGTCGAAGCTCTTGAGGAGAAAAAGGAAGAAAAAGTGAAGAAACAAGGCTTGATCTATTGATGGGTTGCTTGATCGTGAGCTTGGAGTCAGATCAAAAACTCGTGAGATCTTAGGTAAAGATCGAAGCTTGAGGAGTTGCTAGGCTTGGAAGCACTCTTGGAAAGAGGAACCCACGAGATCATCTTGAATCTTGTCAGATCTAGTCAGATCTGAAGGTATAAAGCTTGAATCTTGTAGATATAGCTTTATTAGTGTTAAATAGCTCAGATCCATGGTTTATTTTGATAAGAATGCTTATGTATGAAGCATTTGAGTTGGGCTCTTGGATTCCCAACCTAGGTAGCTGGACTTGAGGTGGATTTTAGGTAGTGACTTGAGGACCGCTTTGGGATCTGAATGATATTTGTGAAATATATGATGATATGGTTAGAAAGGTAGGGTTTTGTTGTTGAGAATTTTGAAGGAAAATAGATGTGATGGCCGAACCCATGCTTGGTAAATTTAATACTTGATTTCAAAATTGGTGGTTGTTCTTGAAGAATTTTCCTCTGAGAAAATATGTATTTTGTCCATTTGTGAGTGTATGTTTGAGTGGAGGGAATGTTTGAATTTTAAAAGATGAAAAGTGGAGTTTTTCATGTATTTCAGATGAAAAGTGTCATTTGAATGAATTTGGGGGTTTTATTATATTTTTGGTCAAATTCTATGGGTTTCGAATATAAGAGCTTGGTATGAAGTATTTTAAATTAATGTATAGTTTTGACTGTGGGTAAGTGTCAAGATATTTTGAAAATAATGATTTTTGAGGTTTGAGACCTTACTATTTCAACAAAGGTAATTTTAAATATGGCCCGAACCAGACTTCGTAGTAGAAAGGGTTTGGTGCTTCTGTGGAGTTAAGTTAAGACTTGGAACATGAGATTTTGGGCTGGTATCTGATAGTTGGACTTTGGCTCAGGTGGTCAAGACTTTGTTGAGGGTGAACCAACTAACGAAGTTTAGTCTTCTTCTTTGTTCACTCGTTTAAGTGGATCGAGGTGAGTGTTCAAACTCCCTTTTTTTATAGAAATCTTGCCATGGTTTGTAAATGAATGATTTGTAAAAATGATTTGCTAGTATTTACCAAGAAATGATTTGTCACTATTTCTAAGTAAAATGCTTTTACCCGTGAAATAGCTTGTAAAGGATTTGGGAGTGATTCAACTCCCCCTTCAAATGAAATCTGGCAATAGTTTCCAAATGAATGATTTATTGAAAAGATTTACTATCGCTTCCAAATGAAATGCTTTACAAGTGAAACCATTTATGAAGAGTTTATGGATGTTCAAATCCATTTTAAATCAAATGTTTCGCTACTACGTGAAAATGACTTGTGATACGATATACTCAACTTATACTTGCAAAGAAATGAGTTTGTGAAAATCTCCTGTATGTTACGTGAATTACATACTTGTTTCTAGGCGAGTGTGTACTTTACCACACTCGACCTAACTGTTAATATACTGTTCAACTGCCTACACTTCCATTGTTTGTATATTGCTTGTTTCCTGGATTGTTTTGGTTGATAACTTGATTGTTTGATTGTGGTGTACCAAGGAGCATTTTACCCCTGTAGTCCGATGTGTACCTTATCGCATCGTTCACTACTTGTAGGTCGATGTGTACTTTATCGTATCGACTGAACTGGGTCTCAAGATCCTTTTGCTAGAAAACCTATCTAAGAACCCCTTTTTGAGCGATCGGTGGGTCAAAAGCCTACTTGAGTACGCCATTAGTGTGGTCGGATAGGTTGGAAAGCTTTATCTTAAAACAAAAACTCCTTGGTCTTGACTGATCATTACTTGCGCATGACTGTAGGCCATGTGTACTTTACCACATTGGCTGAACAAGGCCTTTCCCCCTTCGTTATCGGCCTATTCGAGCCAGAAGCGGACTCGGTCGGGTAGGTTGGTACTTAGGGCACTGTACGGTATACTCGAGTATTACCACTGGAGGGATAAGGTGATGGCCAGTTGTACTGAGGGGATTGATCAGGAGTTATAAGGTGAAGTGGACTACTGAAATAGCTCCAAGTGAGCACTGTATCCTTCCAATACTGGATTTGATTGTGTACTGAATTACTGTTTACTGTATGTTGTTATTAAAGTGAGTATTGATAAAATGATTGCTTGAAAACTCAATTGTTTTACAAAGTGATTGTTAACTCAAAAGTCCATGAATTTCTTGCTTTTACTGAGCATTCACTGAGCTTCTAGCTCACCCCAAAAATGTTTTATTTTTCCCCCACAGGTCTCGAGACGTTGGATAGCGTGCATTGTGATCCTTCTTAGTGTATGTGACTGGGTTAATTCCTGTACCTTTTGTAACCATGGGTGGATGGACTTTTATTATACTTGGGTCTGTAAGATGGAATTGTGATTGTACTCTTAGTACTTTGAATTGTAATTTGGGAATGTGAGTTGTAAGTTGAATTTAGTAGTGTTATTATTTGTGATTTGAGCGGGAATTGGTTATTTATGTTATACTTCAAGGTATTATTAATGATTTGAGTGAATGAGACCTGGCGAGAGCTAGGTTGACGGCCCGCTAAACCCTTTGGTACGCCCTAGGGTGAGGTGGGGTCGTCACAGGGTTAGCTTAGTCATTTGTTTTCCTACAGAAACTAATCTTGGATTTTGGCTGAGAAACATGAAGTGTAAAGCCTTCTATTAGTTTTAAAATCTTCTATTTTCCTATACGTCTTAGTGTTGGCATGATCTTTTTGTTTATTTATTTATTTATCTTTTTGTATTGGTCACCTTAATTTGTTTTAATAGTAGAGCTGGTAAATGGCAGAATATCAATCAATCAAAAATAAAATACCTACTCTAGAAAATATAAACTTGCATATAGCAGTGAGTATGATCGTTTCTACAGGGATTCGACTGATTTATTTCCTTCCAAAGCAATAAACAAAAATGGGGTGATTTTTGAAAAATTAAACTAACTAATTAATTCTAATAAAATTAACATGCAAAATAAATTAAATCTAAATAATGATAATGGATGCTCTAACCAAAAGAATAACTTCAGAAATGGTTCATACAACCAATCCTTAATGCAACGATAAATTCAAATAATCATTGATAAACTAGTTATAACTCACACAAATTCTGACAACCAGCATTTTTTTTACTTTTAGGTGATCAAAATACAACTATTAACTACTTCCTTAATTGAAAAACAACTATAGGTAATTGTAGGATGTAATCACACAGTTGCATTGGAAATTAGAAAAGCCAAGTTCTAATTAACAAACACACTAAGAGCGTTTATTTAAACTAGATTGTTTGTTTTCCTAACACAAACCCAATCATGTCAGTTTCCACTACGATTAAAATAGCCAAACAATTCCGGATTCAACCATTCTAATTAACAGTAGATTATTGTGAATAATCAAATATTGGCCACCTATTCAATCACACACAATAATCATATGTAGTAGAAACTGAAAACTTACAAATATCAATGAATGAGAAAAGCAATTAAAATAAATTCGATCTAACCAAATTCTTAGTTCTTCCTTTGACTAGAAAAAGAAATTTAGCCACTTTTCATGGGAAAGGTGACTAGAGCTGTTAATCAAACGAGTTGTTTGCGAGTTTGACTCGTTTAAACTCATTCGAGCTCGATAAAAACTCATTCAATAAGTTAAATGAGTCGAGGTCAAACATAAAATGTGGCTCGATAAGTTATCGAATGAGTTCAAACTGTGTTCGCAAACGCCCGTTAGTGTTCGTGAATAGAGGTACAATAGTCTTTTCAATTATTAGGGTTAGTTGTATTACTCATTCAGTGTCCGACTTTATTCCCCATCGTTTGCTTCCTTTCATGCCTCTCTCTCTCTCTTAGGTTTTTTTTCCTCCATCGGCCAGCCCTCACCAATCGGCAATCATCACCGCTTTCTCACCAATTGGCGATCCTCAGTCAGCAATCCCCCCTTGGCCTGGAACAGATTTCACCATACTCATACACAAATCAGTTGTTCAGTTGATAGACAAGAAAAAAAAAGAAAAGAAAAGAAAATACATGTTGATGATCTTTTTTCGCCCTTTCTTATGAGCTGCTGTTGTTTTGAAGACATCTCACCAGCAAATCCAGTCAACTTTGCCAACACATTTCTTCCACTACTAGTACCACTAGTATACATTAGCCTGGCTGCTGGCTGGTCAATTTGATCACTGGTCTTTACTGAAAACATTAGTCGTGCTCACCAGAATCAGAACCAATCGGCAATCCCCTCTCTGCCTTCTCACTACAGTCTTCCGTCTTTACTAGCACTAGCAGGCTGCAAGTCCACCATCACTAGCAGGCAGCAACTCTAGTATCACTACCATAGCCAACAACAAGCCTGCCATGAACACGGCAGTAACATTGGGAGCTTCACCTTCTAGGTATTTCTTTAATTGATAATTGGACATTTTTGCTCTAATTTTTGGAAATGAATGGTGGATGTATCTATAATGCCTGATTCACAAATACTAGTAGACTAGTGTATTGTTGTAGGAGTCTATAGCATTCTATGCATTCTCTCTCTAATTGCTATCGTAATGCATAAAAACCACTGCTGAGGATATGCACAATAAATTCTACTTAAGCTGATTTTTCTGAGTTTTGAAAGTGTCATCAATTTTTTTAGGTTCATAGGTAATATCCAGATTAGTTGACAATCCTTGCATTTGCTTTCTGCTGTTAGTAAATCTTTGTTTGATAGTAGCAAGGATGTAGAGTAAATGAATAAGGATTAGAAGTTTTACTTCTGGGATTGAATCCTTTCAAAATTAAAGGGTGCAGGAACGGAATGTACTGAAGATGAGTGCAATAATATTTGTGAATGGTGAATAGTGCAAACTAGTCAAGTATTTCTTATTGCAACCTTTTTTCTAGGGAGAAATCAATCCTAGGTATATAAACGATGGAATGCTTGTGACTGAAACTAGTACTTCTGAGTGTTATCATTTCATTTGCTGAAATATGTAATACATGTGTCAATGTAGAGTTTTAATTGGAAGAGAACTATGGATGTTTGTAAATGAATTAGTAATTAAAGTTGTGGAATTAGCACTATACAAGACAAAGAATGGTTGTTATGTAAAAAATTGCTATATGTGTAACAGCTCATGCCCAGTTAAAATTTCAAGTAAAAAATTTCGTTAAAGTTGTGGAACACTTTTTATATACTTTCTATGCATGTAACAACTCATGCCCCTTTTTTCAATGGTTTATATGTAGAGAAATGGTTCTGCAACATCTATTTTAGTTGTTTTTTGATTGTAGATTTACGGAATGTACATTTACTACAGGAATCTTACTATTGTTCTGGGGATGAAATCTGGTTGTGAGATTGATTTTTTAAATGGGGATTGATAGTTTCTTGATGATCAAATTAGCGTAGCATTCTTTTCCCCATTTGGACATATTTCTCCAATTTTATTGCTTGTAGATCTTTTTCACATTCCTTTGTTGATTTCTTTTTTGCCTTTCTAAACCTTTGTAGCTCTTTGTTCTGCCCTTATTGTATCTAATTCTATAAAGTCATGTATATCATACTGTATAGACTTTTGTTTCAATTTCCTTTTGTTTTGATGAGCAATGTCCAAGGCAGCCACACACCTAAAGAAGTTAAAAACAAAAAAGTATATGTCCTTTTCAATGTTCACAAATTTCAGTAGACCATGCATTTAGTTCACCGTATTTGTGTAAAATGCAATTTATTGTTTATTATGTCCAAGCTAGATTGAGCTTTATTGGATTTGCATATATAATATGTTTGAAAAAAAATTTGTCTTTTCCTTTTTGCATAATAGGGTATGTCCATATCTTTTTACCAATCAGACCAAGATTCTTCCTCTAATCCCATGACGGATCCTACAAATCAAGAGGTTGTACAAGTCAATGATGTCGAAGAAGGTGATGAAGATAAATTGCATGTTGACATTGATTAGGAGATACTTGCTGAAAATCAGCGATAAGAGAAAGAGGAAGCAGCTGATGCTAAACCTGAAGCAGCATATAAGAAGAAGAGTAGAGTTAAAAAGTCATTTGTGTGGGATCACATGGTAGATGTATCTGAAGTTGATGGAACTATAACAAAGGTACAATGCATTCATTATAAGGAGCTGTTTACAAAAATTGTTGGTGGTACCATAACTACTTACAAGCATCATTTGCAAAATTGTGTGCAAACGAAAGTGGCAATGGGGCAATCTGATAAAATTCAGTAGCAAGTGTTATATTTTACCACTGATACACCTTCGGATGGTATAACTTCAATAACCAACTTTTGATATGATCATGCTAAGGTACAGGAACTTGCATCCCACATGGTTTTAGGTCATGAATATCCAGTTGCAATGATGGATCATGTTATTTTTAATAAGTTTATGAAAGCTGCTTCTCCCTTTTATCAGAATATTAGTAGATATATTGTGAAGAAGGATTGAATTACTACTTATGAGTTTGAAAAGAAGAAGTTGAAATCAATGTTAAAGGGTGTCACTAGAGTTACTATCACTACTGATTTGTGGAAGTCCAATCAGAAAATTCAATATATGGTAGTGACTGGACATTTTGTGGATGCCAATTGGGTATTACAGAAAAGGGTGTTGAATTTTTGCAATGTTCCACCTCCACACCCCAGAGTTATTATTGCTGATGCTCTTAGTAAATGTTTCATTGATTGGGGAATTGAGAACAAAATTTCTAGTATCACAGTAGATAATGCTTCTTATAATGATGTGTGTGTTAAGAGAATAAAAGAAAACTTTTTGCTAAGAAAACAATTAAGTATTGGTGGAAAGATTTTTCATGTTCGCCGTTGTGCGTACATACTTAATTTATTAGTGCAAGATGACCTTAGTGAAATAGGTGATGTGGTTGATACTATTAGGGAGGGAATAAAGTACATTAATAACTTGGAAGCTCGTCGCATTGAATTTAGCAAGATTAAAAACAGCTCAGTTGTCTTCCAAAGTTTGTATCTTGATTGTCCTACACATTGGAATGGGACATATATGATGTTAGCCTCAACTTTAGAGTTTAAAGATGTATTTTGGAGATATGCCGATATTGATCTTGGATTTCACTATGTTCCAAGTGAATATGAATGGATGCAAGTGGAAGGAGTGTGCCAATTTTTGGGTGTTTTTCATGAAATTACCAATATGATTTCTAGATCTGATTATCCAGAATTATATAGCACTTGCTATTTTCACATATCACCTTGCAGCAATTTCCTGCTATTTATGGCTAGTAAGGCTCAAAAGGGGTTCACTAAAGGTAATTAAAATAAAGGTGACTTTTTAAGAAAGTCAAAAAGGGTTAATCCTAAATGCTCTTGTCATTTTGATGCTTTAAATCCATTAAAATATGATCTTGACATACATAACAGAGCAAGTTCTAAAATAAACAAACCACGTGTAATAACCACTTAACAAGAAAAAGTGAGTATAAATGATTAACAAAATGCTCAATAGGCTCAAAAGCTAACTCATGGTTAAACATGTATTAATTTTTGCACATCTATCAATTAAATTAATTGCTAATAAAATAAAATACTCATGATGGCAGAAGTACACCAGTCATACTTGCACACCTTGACTACTTTTTTTTTCTTTTATAAAATTGCAAAGACTAAACAAATTAAAAGTAAAAATTAACAATAAAAATCCACACGAAAAACTAAAAATTAACATAGAAATATCCTTTGTCGCATACCTAAATCAAGCATTCTCCTTCATGACTAAAAATAAAGAACAAAAAGCAAAGATAGAGGACATTCTTGACTAAAGAATATTAAGCATCAGGAGAATCTTGAGGATGAAAATCAAAATGGGCCAAGAATGTTGTGAGGTTCTTGGTCAAAATCAAAATTTGGTGCTCCATATTTGCTAATGCCATATCAAATAATCAGCAATATATGAGGTTGGTAATGGCAACTTGAATTGGGAACAAAACCAGAAATGCAATGCAATGTAATGAAATGCTGAATAAGTGATGATGTTTTCTTTTTAAGTTTGACTCTTATGGCATTGCAATTTTTTGAAAGCAAAAGAAGAATTTGATGAGTTAAAGAGAGATACAAGGAAACTACATTCACTTAGGAAAAGGATTGTATGATAATAAGAAGAGGAAGTTTGGTGAGCTAGGATTTAAGTTTCCTAGGTTGTGCTTATGATTGGAGAAAGGAAAAAGAAGAAAGAGTGGAGGAAAAAGAAAAAGAAAAAAGGAAGAAGATTAATAAGAAAAAGACAAGAATTTGTTTTGTGGTCAGAGTAATACTATTGATCGACAAATTCCTGTAAGTATATACAGTTGATCATAGTATAAATTCACCTGGAGTAATTTAGGAGTCGTACAAACAAGGATGAGTTAACTCTCTATTTTAATTATTTTAACAAAAATATCAAAATAAAATTTGAGACAATAAGAGAGCTAATTGAGAGATAAATTCAATAGACAAATCAAATTAAACTAAAAGTGTTAAAAAATTAATAGAAAGAAGCCTAGGGTATCAAGTTTTAATTCAAAATTTTGAATTAATTTCTCAATTATTTCTTACCAAGCTATGAACACATCACACAATTGTATTTTAGGTCACTTCTCATTCATTCAAAGCATACCTAATTAAAACTTATGTCTCTCTTGAGATCATAAGTGTTTAATTAAATCCATTAAGAACTTACGTGATATAGGTGTGTCATACAAATCCTAAACTACTCTCATGATTAGGCTAAGTATGTTTGTCTATCTAGTGCGCAATTGTATCTCCTTTCTCAATTCAATACAAACCAAAAATCATGTTTATGGTCATCAAACATAAACATGCAATTAAAATCAAAATAGATATATCACAACAAAAGACAAGAATTTAAATTAAAAAATCAATCAAAACTCATCCATAAAAACCCTAACTCTAAAAAAGAAATTAGAACCACATATTGGAAAAATTAAAAACACAAATTCAAGAAGTCAAGATGAAGAAAAAAAAAGGAGTAAGGGAACTTCTCAGTTAATTGCTCATTCGTATGCTCATTGAATTGCTTAAACACATTTTGATCTCTCAAGAAAAGATGAAAAAGAATATGTATCTATGCTAAAACTAATATATCCAACCTCCAAAAATGTTCCAAAGTACTCCTATTTATACTTTCTAAGTATTACCAGTGAATCCTCATCGAAACAGGTTTCCTCTAGCTTCAGAAAATCGCACCAACTCAAATCTAACAAAAACCAGCATGAAAACCGGCACAATAATTGGCGTCGGTCTTTCTTCACTTCATTTTCTATTTCTCTTCTATTGAATAACTAGTGACACAATTAGAGTCATAATCGGCACCAGTCTTATGCTCTGCTAGTTTTTTTATTTGTACTTTTGCCCTCAAAATTTCCAATTGTTGCACAATTTTCATTCAATTTCCTCCATTCTTCAATTCCATTCCTATAAACACATAATCACCCAAATTAGGCAGTTTTCCATTCAAATTAGGCATATAGGACGTAAATAATTGAACTTAACCACACAAAAAGCAGTACAATTTATGCCTTAACAAACTCCCCAACACTTAACCTGCATTTATCCCTAAGTATGAGAATAATCAATTAAGATCAAACAATGACTATTATCCAAGCTAACTATCGTTAAGGTAAAATCAAAAAAAAGGCCAAGTATTAATAGCTATGCACAAGAGATACTTCTTCAGTTAGCCTTAAATATAAATGACCCTTCTAACTCCAGTTAACTAAACTAAGAATATAAAATATTTAACTAACATTCTTCTGCAACCAGTCCAATTATTAAGCAAAATCTCAACATAATAAAACACATGGATCTGCAGCCTAGCATTATGATCACACAACGTTCACATTTGCCATGTTCTCACCATATTTTCCTTCTCTTTTTCTTTTAAACCCCCCACACATAATCTTTTCCATACCTTTATTTTTATTTTTTCCATTTAGGGAAAATACTTAGTCCTCAGCCGTTCGAACCTTTTCATGCAAATTCTGACATCTCCTAAATGAAGGAGTCTGATTATTCAACTTTCACCGCTCAAGAACCGTATACTTTTTGACGTAAAAGTTGACACCTTTAGATGAAAACCCTAAGTTACTAGCAATGACAATTAGTGGAGTATAATCAAATAATTCAAGCAATTAAGCACCAAAATATCAAAAGTACTAAAGCATGTTCCATTTCCAAAGACATGGAGAGCCAAGATTAATAGTCAAACCAAATTACAAGAAAAATGCCAAAAAAATATTTACCATATCTAGAAAAGCTAGCCAAAATCAGAAAAGTCTCAAAATCTAAAACAATTTTACCAAAGAAGCATTTTAAGGATTCACTACTTCACATTTAACATATTACATACAAGAAGCTTAACAATAGAAAACTCAAAAAAAATGCCATTGCCTACTAGGGATAATCAATAAAAACAACAAACATCAAAAAAATTGAACCAGAAAATCCAAATATATCTTTAATATCCCTAATCACTTAGTACTTTAATAGATAATTAATTAACAAAATAAATGTGACAACCCCACCTTCCCCTAAGGCGAACCAAAGGGTTCAGCGGACCGCCTGCCCAACTCTCACCGAGACTCACTATAGACCTCAAATAATTACAAATTTCGAACCTCAACAATTACATTCAAATACTCCAAATTAACAACATAACCAAAATTTACATTTCCATAAGTCATTTGAAGTTCCAGTTAAACACTTTCTCAAAATAAAGTAAAACTCCAAGTTACATGGACATAAAGCTTACAAAACATCTCAATCTTAAAGTTTACAACCAACTTTAAACTTACAAAATGGAACAAGTCCACTAATACATCGGTACTTAAACAAAAGGTAGCACACTAGACTTTTAGGCCACAAGCAAACTCTCCAACCTTTTACACAACCCTGTTGGAACAAGTTTTTCATTGCTCATCAACATCAAATCAATTATAGTTGGTAGCTAATCAACCATAAAGCATAAGCACAAGTCTTAAACTAACAAAATCATGGAGGACATAAATAACTCAACGACTTCATAATCACAACTACAACAAGTTCATCCTAACTCTAGGATCTAAACTTAACTAAACATAATAACTATACTACTAACTATACTACTAAACTAATGAACTAGTGAAGACTACATGCCTTCTCTATACATTTCTACATCCTCTCTCTAATTTCTTTCAAATGTTTACAAGAGGTCCTATTTATAGAGGATTGAGTTCACAAACATCCAAGATTTCCTCATGTGAATACAAAACAAGTTAAACTTCAAAAAGTCAAGGAAAGTGTCTTCATGAATCTTCTTGTCTTGATGCATTTAATCCATTGAATTTCAACATCAAATGAGTTGTAATGTTGAAGCAAATTGTGTTTTGAATTTGCTACGAGTTGTTTCTTCAACTTCACAAGATTCTTCACACAGCTTTCATTGAAATTCTTCTGAAAATTGAGCTTGAAGTGAGCTGAAAAACTGGAATTCGGCTACAAGTTGCAGTCATCACTTTCTTACGATCCGCGAGGTGGATCCGCGAGGCATAGGATCGCGGATCACATCGCGGATCTGCTTCCCCTGTCTTCTGTGAGAGGGATTCGCGAGCTATTTGAAATTTCCACTTGTTGGTTCGCGTATTGACTCGCGAATCTCCTTGAAACTTGCAATATCCGAGTTTTTTGTCGTGAAATTGGCGCATTAATTACTCCAACTTTTATCCCTTTGATTCCTTGATATTCCAATTGCATTTTGCATTTTTCAATTTGGAATTTCTTCACCTTCGGATAATTCAATTTTCCAACTTTTCTTCCAAGCTTCTTTGCAATTTTCCTCATTTTGTCCTCATTTGATAATTGGACAAGCAATCCTACAAAAACATGAAATTTTCACCACATTAATCCATAAAAATGCACTTTTCTATTTAAACCACAAAATGTAGAATTTCAATAGAAACCCTAGTTCATTAGCCATTAAACTGACAAAAACACACAAAAACTACATAATTAAACCTATTAAAAGCATGCAAAATATTGACTTATCAAGCACTCTTCAATGGGTCAGACTCCAAATACTGGGGATCTGCCTTAGCCATAGCGGCATCCCCTCTCGTATCCCTCTCACTAACCACTACATTCTCCTCAACTCGATTAGCCTCAAAGACTTCCTCAACCCTAGCCTCAAAGACTTCCTCAACCCTAGCCTCACACTTGGTCACTATGCCATCGGCTCGTTCTTGAACAACCTTCATTCCTCAAGCTCACGAATCCGATCACCCTGAGTCCGTTCTACAGTCGTGAGCCTACCTACTTCTTCTCGCAATTCCCCATTAACTTTGGTCAATCTCTTCCTCTCCTGATAGATAGATAGGACTATATGATCAGGGTAAACGCGTGCTCTCCAATACTTACAAAATCATCTAGATCTGGTCCTAGGGTTATAAGCCCTATAATCACCTCCTGATCTTGGTTGGTAACAAATCACGAGTTGAAGATGTCCAGGCATGTCATCATCACCACCACGATTCATGTCTTACAAGAACAAACTCAACTAGAACTCAATTGTACTTAGGCATTGTAACGGCCTCGAAATTTTGAAAAAAAAAATTAATTAATTTTAATTTAAAAAATTTGAAAATTTATTTATTTATATAATTAAATCCTTAATTATCTTGTGATATTCGATTTTTCCTCATTTATAATGCCTCATTTGATTTTAACTCTATTTTCCTGTTAATTACATTTCGTAGCATTTATTAGTGGAAAAATGTCAATGGCACGTTTTTTGAGGTAAATCTGGATTGTGAGTGAAATAGTGAAATTAAGTACGTATGATCACTGATAAGTTGGAAGTGTGATTAAATGACTGGATTTGGAACATTGAAGGTGATTAATTAGGGTTTTGGAATTTTTAATTAGGGTTTGGATTAACCTCGCTAAGTTTAGAATTTCAACTAATTATTTCTTTCAACCGACTCTTCCTAGCTCCTACGAAAATTTTCCTACTTTTCCTTCCCCCTCCTAGCCGAAAATTAGCCTTAATTTCAAGCACAATTAAGCCCTTAATTTTCCCTCCAAATAGATAAGAATGGCTTAATAAGTCAACCCTCATTAAGGCAAGACAAGACTTGTGTCTTGTCTTCCTTTCTCCCTTATTTTCTTAAAAAAAAAAAAAAGCTCAAACCGGTGCATTTTCTTCCCATTTCACCCGACTCTCTCTTCTCTTCTTCCCTTCATTTTCCATCAATTTTTCACCTTCATTTCTTGCTAAAATCACCAACAAAAAACATCAACACTCTTGGATTGAGCTTGAGCTTGGCGGAAAGGCTTGGACTAGGAGCTTTTGGAAGCTTTTATTTGGCATTTCCTTGAAGAACTTCCACTCACTTCTTACAAGAGGTAAAACTAGAAAATTTGAATTTTCCTCCGTCCATTTCAATTGAAAAGCTGTTGTTAGGTTGGGTTGTTGAAGGGTTTTAGAAACCTTGACTCGTGTTTAAAGTTTTGATTATGAAGTTGATTTGTGGAATTTGATGATCATGAGCATGAAACGGTGGGCTCCTGAATTCCCACCAAATGTGTGAAATTGATTGTTAGATGGTTAAATGATGTTGTGTAGGTGCATTATGCATGTTGATGATGGTTAAAAGTTTGATGAAAAGCAGAAAGGGGAAAATCGGCTAAGGAAGGGAAAAATTTGGGGGGGCTGAATTTCTGATTTTTCTATGATTTTCGTGGCTGTGTTTTTGGCTAGTTAAGAGGCTGAAATTGATATTTAAGTGATGAGTGTTAAGCTGCTATTTTGTCCCACAAAAAGCTCTTCAAGAGTTGATGTTATGTGGTTGAATAAGTTGCAAAGTGAAAGCTGGAAATTTGAGGGGTAATGCTGTCCGAATTTTGAGGATTTATTTTGTGATATTCTTGCCAAAAGGTGTGACCATTTTTGATCATCAATAGTCTTAGGAAGTTCAATACTAGCTTGGTTTCGAAAATTAGGCAAATTGGTAGTGATTTGAGGCATGAACTAGGTGATACAAGTGAGGGAGCAAATTTTCCAGTTTTGAATGCATGAGTTGGATGAAATTGAGGCACATACAAAACTGCCTTCCCGGTGGTATTTTAAGTTGAAATTTGGTGTAAATCTATTTGGTATATGGAATTGTTAGTGTGCCAAATTTGACAATTTTTGGACTTGAATTCGTCACTCAAATAGCAACTTGAAAGCTGCCCTGTATTTTCGAAATCCCAGAACTGCAGAATTCCGAGTGGCCTCTGTTTGCACTGTTGTCATTTCATGCTCGGATGTCGGAATTGAGTTCCTTCAGTGGCTGTTGAAACTTCTTATATAGGACTATATTGTGTATAAATTTTAGAGGTTAATTAATTTTCTGTAATTTTTAGCTAATTTTCAAAATGTGCTGGATAACCAGCCTGACGAACACTGTCATCTTATTGTAGCTGAATGTTCAACGGAAATTTGGGTTAATTTCATCCACAATTTTAATTTGATGTCTTCTGAAAAGTTTTAGAGCTTTTAAATAGGTTTCGAACGGTACCAAATGAGCAGAATTCTGACTTGTAAAACTTGAGTTATGATTTTTCAAAGTTTTCAACTCAACTAGGAAAATTGTCGAACTTTCGACTTTTTGCATTAAACTTCACCATTGATTAGGAAAACTCATTTTTGTTCTCTTTTAATTATTTTTAGGTCAAAGTGCTGATTTTGCGACTGATCAAAACTTGGACTCTGACCCCTATTTGCATGTGAAAACGCTTTCATTGAACTGCTTGATGTATATACGTGCTTCTTGACTTGTTATTTGCTTGGAATGTGAAACTGAGAATTTAATGGACCGCTCACTCAAAGGAGAGTATACTTTATTGCTCCCTTTTTGTAGAGTCGAAAATTTGATTTTTGCCTGTATTGAACTCGGGGAAATGAAAAACGTGAAATGTACTTACTCTTGGCCGTGTGCCTTGAGTAATTCTTGTTTACTGTATATTATTGAGTTATGTGGCGTCCGGGTGGGAGTAAGGTGGTTGGAGTTGGCGTGAAGAGTCGTCTACTTGGTTTGAAAGTCGACTGAGTGTCGATAATGGCTCGTGAAAAGTGGGAATTGGCTCCTGAGAGCCCCTGTATCCTCATTGTGTGTTATTTGTATTTATTTATGTGCTTTAATTATTTACTTGCAATTTTACCGCTTTAAGTGCCTGTGCATGAATTTTGAAAACTCACGAGCTTTTAGCTCACCCGCCTTTTATTTTCCTTAACAGGTGAAGAGAATCCCGAGTAGTTAAGGCTAACGTCTTGATCTTTTGGATTTTTGGTCTCGAGTGCGAAGACACTTTGTATATTTTTTTATGTGATGTTTAGTACTTTAAGATTATGGAAATGTATGAGCTTTGGCTCGAGGATTGTAACCATGTGACTTGGATGATTGTAAATTTTAAGTTTAAATGTTATTCTCAGTTTTAGTATTAATGTTTTGTTAATTGGGGGAAAATTTGCACGTTTAAGTTAGAAATGATTTGAATGCTTGAGTCCTGGCGAGAGTTGGACAGACAGTCCGCTAACCCCTCTGGTTAGCCTTAGGGGGAGGTGGGGCTGTTACAGGCATCATTAACACTTACACATAATTAAGAGCTTTTTCTTACACTTGTCTCCAACCTGCTAAACTTTCAAATGATTAATAACTCTAATTCTCACCCAATCATCAAGTGATGACGTCACCATACGCTTAACACACAATCTAATCCCACAGTCAAACATCCAAAATTTAAGCTTAGGATACATTACAGAGATCTGAAACCTAAATTCTGATACCACCTGTAACAGCCACACTTCTCCCTAGGGGGCCGCCTGCCTAACTCTCGCCAGGACTCGCTCACACAAATGATTACTAATTCCTCAAAGGAACAATTTCAACATCAATCCCAAACTTTACAGTCTACTCATAACTAAACTTCTTTAATCTCACAAACCCAAGATTTGGATAACAATTTAAAGTAAACGATAATTCACAATTCATTCATCAAACCTTAAAATCCCAAATACATAGACATTCAAAGTTCCACATTACAATGTCCCAAAATCACAACTCAAGTTTCACTAACCAGATACAAAAGAGAACCCTAATTCTAACGGTTGGCACCTCCGCTAGGGGTCTCAATCCCTGCTAAAGAAAACAAATTTGAAAGGATGAGCTAAAAGCCCAGTGAGTTCCCAAAAAGCATGCAAAGCACATAACACATATGATTTTTTCACTTCAAAATTCATACTTGGAAATAAACAAGTAAGGAAACCAAATAACCACACAAGAGTAGGATACGAGTAGCCCTCAGGGGTTAAGGTCCTCGAAACTAGAGCACGTTCCTGGACCGGTGCACAATTCTCATAGTTGACACTCCGTCAACTTTCATACTCAAAACCAAGCAGAACACCACTTACTCCTTTCTCCACCAAAACCCCAACCGGGCCCGCCAGCCTAACAGGAAATTTATACTTGTGTATTGCTCTTCAACAGGGACAAGGCCATTTGCCAAGTCCAGAGCACACAACACTTCACGTAACCCAAGGTTGTTATATCTTCTCGACCTAGGTCTTCCTAACGGTTCGAGTCGATAACTTACCAAGGGGATTAAGAATTCTCGAGAACAGGAAATACAAGATACGTCACATCACTTCATATAAATCAAAACAGGATTCATGTCACAAGTCAAGAGGTTCAAAGCATACTTGAATTATCATGACAACACTTTTGCAAATGGTACCATTCAAATGGGAGTAAGTGAGATAAAGTACACACTACTCCATTTGATGGATCAAAAATCTGCTTTTCAGAACAATTCACTTAATCAGACACATTTGAAATTAAATTCACATAGTCAAGTATCATGCATGGAAACTCACCAAAGTGGTAAGGTTCGATTTCCAAATTGGGATCCGGTTCAAATCCTTCTCCACTTCCTATTATCAAGTAAAAAGAAGAAATAAATTTCGCTTTTCAAATCATAATTTCACATAACCAAGCAACTCTATCAATGTACTCCTTTTAGGCGATTTTCTAATCTTTAGCAAAATGAATCAAGGTGAGGTTTTCACCTCCAAGTCACTCATTTGAATTCATTCTTAACCCTACACTTTAACCAAAGCTTTAACACATTTTTCAAATGATTTTCACTAGGTTTCAATGTACAAAATTTAGGAAAATTAGCTAAAATATCTCAAATCCTCCAATTTGTTCAAAATGGTACTTTTCCCTCAAGGTTTAATAAAATTCAATTTCTTACCACAGAAGTTCAAGATTTTAACTCTTTAGAACATTTTCTCACTACGTCTTTTTATACGAAATTCATAAAATTAACCAAAATTTTGCAAAACCCTCGAATCTATCCAATCCACACTTTTTATTCAAAAGTTCATAAAAAACTTCAATTTTCGGCATTTAAAGAAATTCATGGCTTTACTCTGCTCAAACACATACTTACAAGTAAACTTATCATATATACATTTTCAAGCAAAAATCTCTTCAAGAATATCACAAAATTTTGAAATCAGACATCAAAATTGCCAAGCATAGGTTCGGCCATCTCACTCACTTTTCCTTCAAAATTTTCAACAACAACCTCTATTTTCTAACCATAAAATGAACTAATTTCACAACTATTAACCAAGCCACAGTCAAGTCCTCAAGTCTGCGACCTAAAGGTTACCTCAAGTCCTCTACCTGGGTTGGGATTTCAAGACCCCAACTCAACTTTCCAAATATAACATTTCATGACAAAATAAACCATAGATCTATCTTGTTTCACACTAAATAAAGTTAGATTCACAAGATTCAAGCTTTATACCTTCAGATCTGGCTAGATCTGACAAGATCAACCCAGGCTTTGTGATATCTTCTCAAAGTTGACACTCCCAAGCTCGACAATCCCAAAAGCTCCAATCTTAGCTCGTGATCTCCTTGCCTTGAAGATGATTTTCCCACAACTAGCTCTAGAACAAGAACAACACAACTCATCCAAGCTTTTCCTTCACTTTTCTCTCTCTCTCTCTCACTTTGGCTCTCCCCCCTTTCTCACTCTCTCTTTCTCAGCTGCTATGGAGGAAGAAGAAACAAGGATGAGACCTTCAAGGAAGTCTTGAAGCTTCAAGAAAGTAAAGGAAGAAGAAATGGAAGAAGCAACAATGGAAATTCTCTCTGTTTTCCTCTCTCTAACTCTCGGCCCTCTCTCTCTATATGGTTCCAAAGTGTATCTGAAAATGAAGCTTCAAGAAGCAAGAAAGAAGCCTTTAAGGAGACAAAAAGTGGTTCTTTCCACAATTTAAGGAAAAGTGGTCAAAAGGCCACTTTCTGTCACGTCGAAGCGTGACAGTCCAACTTTTACTGTATTGACTCATTTCGACACTGTTCAACCTTAAATATATCTCTATATTATTTTCACATATGCTCAGTTTCAACTTATAGTCACTATTCACACTTCGGTACACGATTATACACTTAAAATGGCTAAAACCACACACCGGCAAATAATTTATGAAAAATTCTCTAAATTAGAAAATATTCACTTTAAACATAACTTCATTCATATTTCAATAAATAAACATAATAAAAGAATTATTTTTCACTTTTAAGAAAAATTCAAATTTTGAGACCCTCACATAAATACCAGAGAAAGCATTAGATCAGGAAAACCACTCTCAACTCCACAAAAATGACAAATCTAATATTCTCATTTTCCTTTTAAATAGTTTTCTTGGAAGTTTAGTCTAAATTTAGGATTTCTCAAGCATTCCTTAGAATCTTTAGGCCAAATTGTTAGGATATCTTGAATCATTATGTTAAATTGTTAGGATTTCCAACATTTCATGTAATTATCCTATTTCTAGAATTTCCCACAAATTAATGCTATTCTCATACAAGTCAATAAGTCCAACTTTGAATGTTTTTCTTATTTTTGAGCAATATTCATGATTTCTCCAGTCTACATTATGCTTTCTAGTTCATTAGCCTTCACCTACTTTCTAGATTTTGTTATCCACTCTCATTTCATCAATTACTTTTGTTATGAATTTTAAGTTCTTGAGACTACTCAAGACGAGAAGGACCACATTCATCTCAGAAATCAAAAGTGATTGATGCATTCTCAATCTCATTTCTTTCTTACAACAATTGGTACGTCTGAGACTTTCTTACTTTTCCTCATACAACTAGGTGGCATGCTAACAACTATTATTCAATTAGAAATAGTTTGTGGCCTACCAAAAATCAGTACCAACACAGTAGCACACCCGATTGAACCGTGTCAGGAATGGCCAATAAAGAAGTTGTAGTGGAATACAATGATATTAGTATGGATAGAATTCTTGATTTGGATGAAACAACTCTATCAGCATCACACAGTGGCGGTCAAAGATAGGTTAATCGATTACATGCATGGCAACATGAGTCGAACATCCAAGGGGTGAAAGATGTATCGGACCAAATAATTGACTCATCTGTGTGTTGTGTTACTAATTTATATGTATATGATGACATCGATATATTAATTCATATTGTTGTTGATATTTCTTACAAAAGTGTTCATAGTTACAACCCCTTAGAAGATAGAGCAGTTCTAATGGTAGATAGTTAGATAATGATTAATGGCAAGCCATATACTTGGCTTAGACGACAATCCTCAAAAGGTGAATTTTCAGCAACTACAATTGATAGGGCAGAGTATGGTGAAGAGTTGTTAAATTCAAATACCACTGATATCAACACCTTGCAACTTGATTCATTAGTTACTATTCAAATCAGACATGTAGGCGAACAACTAATAGTGGCTGCTGATTCAACTACAATTGCCATCGATAATACAAAAATAGTGCCACTATTAATTTCATTAGTGTAAATGCAGATGTTTATTGGTGCTGCAATGGGCTACTCATGTTGGGGGCCAATATGGAAGTTTCACTGATGAATCGATGATTGCACTATTGAAAGACCAATATTAGTAGGCTAAGCATGTAAGATTATCACACTTTGTTCCTAAGAAAAGTCAAATTTAGGGGGCAATTGTCTATCAATAGAAAACCAATCAGGTTAAGATGCTACTGCCTATATTTTAAATTTGGTACATCATTGATAAAAGAAGCTATATATCCAAAACATGTAGCCGACCAAAGGTGATAAAACCTATCTATACATCATATAGTCAGTGGCATGCAGCATGGCATCTGAGGGTTTCTTGTTAGTTGTACAAGATGATTGTCACAAACTCAAAAGGGTATCAATGAAAATGTCAAAAGAAGAGGTAAAATTACACTTGTTGATTCATGCCGATAAGATGTACAAAAACTAATGACTTAGAAATTGGCATTCTATTCAAGCACTCTATTAGAGCTTATGAGGACGCACTAATAGAGTGTTTGGAGGAGCATATGTTGATACAATATATATTACTTATTGGCAAACAAATAATTGGCCGAATTGTGTTGATATATACAATTTAGAACTTATCGACAGACAAAGGTCATATTGATTAAATATAATCGGTAGATAGAAACTTATTGGCAATATCTACTTGAGGCCAATAAATAATCGGCATGATGACTAATATTTATACACCTATTACTATGAGTTGATTGCTAATCAACATAATGGCTGATATACACGCACCTATTGACATACATGAACATCTGCTGATATGTGTGTTAGTGCAATGTTTACTCCCTGTTAATCCATTTGGGAGTTGATTGAAGGTGTGTTATTTTCTTTGCATTTGGCAATTACAAGGAGCAAGTTGATTGACTGCATAGGGGTTTGGTTGGTAAATGGCTTTTGTAAGTCAACAACGAGGAGTTTTATTGGCTGCTATGTTAGTTCAAGGTTGAGCGGGTTGATGGGTATAAGTAGCGAAAGTCTCGTGAGAGATTTGCAAAGATGATTGATATTTACAAACTCATCAGTGCGTGCAAAGTCTTGCTAGCACATGTTCGTCGATATAGGTGCTGATACAAAAAGGGGCTAATTAGATATAGGCAACAGGTAGAGCCGATGACAGTTGGCAATAGAAGGACGTGTCAGTTGGAACTCCTATAAAGAAGAAAAGTGGCATTTACATGATTTCTGAAGTGTAGGAGTGGGTAGCTTGCACTATCCATGACAAAGACTAATGTGACTGACATAGGTCATGAATGTGGGCAACTCTAATAGATGAAACTGTTACTGATTTTGGAGGGACACTCAACATCTATAAATATCAAAGAATGTATCAAATCAAGACAACCACTCTCAACTTTGCATAAAACTGACGAATATGATGTTCTCCTTTTATTTTTAAATAGTTTGCTTAGAAGTTTAGGCTAACTTTAGGATTTCTCAAGCATTCTTTAGAATCATTTGGCTAAGTTTTTAGGATTTCCCTATTCTTATTTCTAGAATTTCTAGCAAATTGATACTATTTTCATACAAGTCAGCAAGTTCAAGTTTGAATGTTTTTCTTATTTTCAAGCAATTTTTATCATTGCTCTAGTTTATATTACGCTTTCTACTTCATCAGCCTTCACCTACTTTCCAGATTTTGTTATTAGCTCTCATTTCATCAGTTATTTCTGTCATGAATTTTAAGTCCTTGATGATACTCATGGTGGGATGGACTACAATCGCCTCAGAAGTCAGAAGTTATTGGCACACTCTCAATCTCATTTCTTTCTTTCTATATATTATGCTTTCTACTTCATCAGCCTTCACCTACTTTCCAGATTTTGTTATTAGCTCTCATTTCATCAGTTATTTCTGTCATGAATTTTAAGTCCTTGATGATACTCATGGTGGGATGGACTACAATCGCCTCAGAAGTCAGAAGTTATTGGCACACTCTCAATCTCATTTCTTTCTTTCTAGAATCGGTACATCTAAAGTTTTCCTAGTTTTCCTCATACAACTAGATGGTACGCTAACAACTGTCATTCAATGCGCAATAGCTTATGGCCTGTTAAAAATCAACATGAACAGTTAGTATTTACATTTCTGAAAATTGTATCAGGATAAAGTTTTGATTTACAAAGTGTTTTCAACTCGTCTTGGATGCTTTGGAGCACTTTGAAGCTTTGGCAACAAGAGGCCTACTTGTGGAGATTTTTTGGGACCCCACAAAATTGAAAATACTGTTGATTTTTTTTTTAGGGTTTTTTAAATCTCAGCCTATTATAAATTTATGAAAAGTATAGCTTAATATGAATGCAAGTAAAAGATTGATAACCATTTATGATAGGATTGTAAATAATTGAAATATTTACTTCATGTATGAAATAGAGTGAAATATGAAGTATTTTATTTCAAATAATTCTTTTGCTATTTGAATAGCTTGTTGATTAACTTTTCATGAACATAGAAAATTTATTTCATATCTGAGAAAAAAAAAATTCCAATAATGCTTCACATATAACTCAAATTTGCCTGTCCAAACCATTACTTTTCCTTGAAAATCACCACAATGCATTAATCAATCAGTTGCTCCACTTGCCATCTCATGGCCTGTGTTTTACTAGACAACTTTTGAACAAAAAAAAAAAGGTTTATAGGAGATCATGGAGGTTCACTTGGAAAGGGTGCTATACAATATCTTTTGACTTAAGTTTACTCTTAGTAGTCATTGGACTCATTATAGTAATCTGTTTAACTACTATTGTTGAAATCATTAGTTGAAATCATTACTAATTTATTCTACCACGCTTTAGCAATTGCTCTCCCTAGACCACTGTTAGGCAATTAAATGGGGACAATCAATCCATGGTGATAGGAATCTAGAAATGAATGCAGATCCCCAACAATATAAAAAGAATATATAATTAGTTACATTACATTTCTCTCACTTATAAGATCTATGGTCTCATATAGCATCCCCAAAATCCTAAATCCATCCTAGTGTTGTTCCTCACCACCAAAAACTCAAATGGCAAAAAACTTACCTGTGATTTTTATGAAAGTAAGAAAATCCTCCTATTATACAAAATTATTCACAAAAAGCTCCTTGTATATTGACTAATGTAGAATTTGGACAAAACTATCCAAACTAATAGAAAGTAAATTACCGTCACCTGACATGCATATATAATTGATAAATGTTGATTTTTTAGATAAAAATTACACTCTAATATCAAAAATACCCTCATGCTACCATCCAATTCCTTTTTTTCCCTTTCCTTCTTCTTTTTGTCCTTTCTTTTCCTTTACCTTTTCTCTTTTTAGTTCACAACCAAAAACATAAATACCAATAGTTTAGCCTAGTGTCAATGTGGTCCATAATGTTTCTATCAAAACAGATTGTGGTTTCCATAGTTTCTGATTCTATGTAAATTTAGGACAATTGATAGATATTAAACAATCTGTTTGTCAACTGTTTGGTTTTGCATTTTTGATCCATATGGTTTTGAATTTTGATCAATATACTCCCTTAAATTGCAAATAAGCATAGTTCTGGTACTAAAATAAAATAAAATGTGAATTTAATTAAATACAAGTTAGAAGTATGTTTAAATCCCTTTAAAAATCTCTAAAATCAATTTGTCTTGGCACAAGGCTATCCTTTAGCCTCAGTAGAAGCTCTTTATTAGATTAGCCATAATTGAATAAAAATAAAATTCAGTGGAACAAGAGGAGAACATTAATTTTAATGCATAACTTTAATTTGAAGATTATTATACAAATTCTTGCAATACTTGTGGTTGCAGGCTTCAAATAGTTAAAAATTGTGATTACAATGTCTAGCGAATGTTAGTACCATTATGAAATGGTTTTAGGGGTTTTTTTTTTTTTAAGTGTTACTTTCTTAGTGAAATCTATTGTTCCAACAATAAGGTTTAAAGTAAATATTTTAATATTTGACTAATACAAATAATTCTACAATATTTCTATTTCATTTAAGACCTATAAATAACCCACTCATTTATACCTACTTTCATCAGTGTACATACCATACCTATTACTATTCTACACCTACAAGCGTAATAATAAAATTAGCTATAAGCTCATTATTCTATAAAAATACTTGGTTTAAAAAGTCATAAAGATGCTCCTTCTACATCTTGTATGTCAACTCCCTAGATTTTAACAATTCTATGAACCAGTGATCTCAACCTTCATTGTTGACACCTTTAGATAATCACGCACTAATTATCGCTAATCATGATTCAAAAAGTAAAAGAATTAAATAATTTGCACAAGAAATGGACATCAATAAACCAAAAAAGTATCATATACAATCATAGATAGTTCATACACACCCAAGGTGTAAAATTACCAAAACATAAGTAAAATTAAAACAAAAATCAAACTCGTATTATCAATAAATACTAGAATCAATTACAAGAAATAAATAATTTCAAGAGTTAAAGCCCCCCGTCACATGTGAGCAACACCTTCTCCATCTTTAAGTCAATCTTTATCTATGTTTAGCTAGAAACAAGATGGACAAATCTACATGAATGTGACAGCCCCACCTCTCCCTAAGGTGAACCAAAGGGTTCATGGACCCTTAACTCTACATTGACTCACCGAGATCCTCAATCATATTACAGATCTCAAATAATTACACTGCAAGATCTCCAAAATAATAATTACATTTCCATCTAGTCTAAATACACCAAAAATCCTACTATCCAATATTACAAATAGTACAAGAGATAATCCTGCCAGTCATACTAAGAAAGATCACTTCCTACTTTCCTTCATCTCGAGCCCTGTGGGTGGGGGGAAATAAAATATTTTGGGGTGAGCTAGAATCTCAGTGAGGTTCCATATACTCAGGAAAACAAATAAAACATTGAAATAACATGGTTCATCAGAGTAGCACTTTTAACAAGTAATTGTTCAAAAGACAATTATCAACACAAGAAATCTTTCAAGCATTTATTCATTCAACAATCAGCTAATCAAGTATAAGCAGTAAAAGAATAAAGTAACGCATAGAGCTAGTAAGTCAGTAGTTAGTAGTCTCCTTATATCTCCATGGTAATACTCGAGTAAACCAGCCAGTGTCCCAGTGTTACAGGGTCCCGACTTAGTCCGCTTCTAGCTCGGGTTGGCTGATAACAAAGCGTGGGTCCAGTTCATGCAGGGCCAGTTCGCCGATGCTTCCAAAGCATTCCGCACAACATGCGCAGTTAACATTCAATAGTAATGCATGTAACAAATAAACTAACACTTAATCAACACGACAATGCATTTAGTGTAAACACACAAGATACATTCACAATCATTTTATTTGGAAATACTAGGGAATTCTTTGAAATACCTTTGTTAGGACACGATTAAGAGTAAAACACTTTTGAGTAAAAGATACATTTAAGCATAACTAGTAACGAGAAACTCGCCCACATGGTAGAAAACCATTTCATTTACCAGAAGAAGTAACAATCCATATTACACTAAACAAGTGAAACACGTTTGAAAAGTAATGGACGCACTTATCAAAAGTTAAGTAAGTGGGCAAGGTAAGACTTAGTGCAAATTCAAATAAACTATTGGAGTAGGACACACAAAACATTTTAGAAAATAAGGAACACTCACAAATCCTACATAAATTATTTCACTTGTAAAAGCATTTTACTTAGAAATAATGCTAAATCATTTCTTTACAAATATGAGTCGAGTAAATTATTTCACAAGTCATTTTCAAATAGTAGTAAAATATTTGATTTAAAACAGATTGGAACACTCACAAATTCTTCATAAATTATGCCACTTGTAAAAGCAAATTTTACTTGGAAATAGTGATAAATCACTTCCTTATAAATACTAGTAAATCATTTCAACAAATCATTCCTTTGCAACAATAGCAAGATTCTTCATTTGAAAAGGAGTTGGAACACTCACCGAGTTAAATAAAGTAAAGTTTGGTATTCGCTTCGGAATCCCTTCCGTTTCCACCGTCAACGCCTAATTGTAAACAAATAAGAGGCATTTAGGTTTAACTTGCTCAAATGTAAAAGAATCACTCAAACATAGATGAATCGAAAATGCACGTGCTAAACGTGTCTAATAGCCATAAACAAAGGACACTTTGGTTTAACAGCTTTGACACCTCTCGACTTTTTTAGCGTAACTGGTGCTACCCTTATCGGATTGAAACGAATTTTATGGAGTTTCGAAACTAAGACATAGACCTACAACTTTCATGAAGAGGTTGAATCTCAAATCAGACTTAATCAGGGGTCGAAATTGGCAAAAATAGAGACACTAGAAAACTGTCGGCTAGGAACATGTTGGTCAAACAGTCTCGGAAGAACGGCCATAAGTCTATGTAGAAAAATTAAAATCGAGCTCTGTCAGCTGTGTTTAAAACTAGGTTCATAGATCTTTCCAATGGTATAAAGCTCAAGTTATAGTTCAATTCCTATAATCACCAACAAGTTTGGAAAGTTGGCTGAATTCCATTTCTGATTTCATGTCACAAACCCAACTTCTACATGATTACTACAATCGAACTTTTAAGATTATTTCCAATGATTAGTAGGGTGTTTAACATGCTAAAACATTAAATAAAGCCTTCAATAATACTTCATAAATCCTTAAGCATTTCATCAAACACTTAGAGAGCATGTAGTAAAACCTAACATAATCCTTACAAGAACAAGAAACTCTTCCATAGTTTTCCATCTCCAAGCATCAAAACACTCTAATACACCCTAGAATTCATCTAGCATCATGAATTCATAAACTTAACATCATCAAAGAGAAGTCATGGGTTAGGTTTACCTTATGCCAAGTAAGGGGAAATCCACCAAAAGCTTCACCTCCTCAAATTAAATTTGGTAGCCAAGTGATTGCCTAACCTTGATTTTCTTCTCAAGTGATTTTCTCAACTAAAACAAGAAGATTTTGAGCTAGGGTTTTGGTGTTTCTTCCTTCCTTGAGGTTCAGCCATGAGAGAGAAAAATGAGAGGGAAATTGATTTGAATTTTTGAAAACAAGAGGTTAAATAGAAAGTCTTAAGTCAAGGCATTAATGGATGGTTGACAAGTGGTCAAATTTAAAATTGGATAAAAATCTATGTAATTAACTTCTAATCCCTCAATTTAGAATGTAACCCACTTAATGCCATATAAGTTTATGCTTTTGGTTACATGAAACATGTAAAATACAATTCCAAATTAACGTCATACAATGCATACAAAATAGAGTACTTAAAGGAAAATAATGCACTTAATGAAAACTTTAGACTATCAATGTTTAAAGAAAATGATATGCACTTGAATAAATACATTGCCAAATAATTCATGAAAATTTAGGGTTCTCGCAAGAGATATGAGCAAATAATTCAAGAAATTTTGAGTGTTTAATTCAAGAAATTTTGGGTCCTTGTGACGACCCACCTCTCCCTAGGGCGCACCCCAGGGTATCAGCGGCCGCCTGCCTAGCTCTCGCCAGGACTCACTCAATCTGAAATCACTCCACTTAAAAGTTCAACTTAACAAGATAACATTCTTAACCCAAAATAACAGGGCAAAGCTTTACAATACATAACATTCGAATTACAATCCATAATATATAGGCAATTCATCCCTACAACTTTGATTCATCATACTGGGTTCTCAAAAGACATTGTATAAAAGTTTCCAAAAGATAACATTCCCAAATTCTTCAAAAACATCAAAATAGGAATAACCCTAATCTTAAGGGTAGTCCCCTCATCGTGAATCTCATCTCCTGCTAAGGAAAACAAATGGGAGAAAGGGTGAGCTAGAAAGCTCGTGAGTTCCCAAAAACATGCAATTCACATAACAACAAGAATATTCACTTTGATTTCACTTGAATGTAAAACATAAGAAAGTTAACAATACAAGTGAGGATACGGGCTCTGTGAGCCAAAGTCCACGCCGCTTGTCCACGAACCAGTTAGTTGACACTCCAACTTATCACCACTACCATGTAGAACTCCACTTCCCTTTACTCCTCCAAACCCCACTCGGGTCCGTGCTCTTCAAACAAGGTAGTTTATAACAGGTAACAAGATAGTTTCTGGATACGGGTTTACGGTGGTTTCAAGATGGTTTCGGTGGTTTCGGTGGTTTAGAGTACTCTTTCAATTGGGACAAGTCCATAAGCCAAGTCCAGAGTACTTTTCATTTCAACATGCGATGGTGTCCGGTTGGTCGGTTGCTCTTTAGAGACAAGTTGGTGCGAACTTCGGCCTCGAGCACAAGATAAGTGGTTAAGTCACCGTGCCGGACATTGAAATAACCCTATGGTTCTTCCCATTCTTCTCTGGCCTAGTCTGCCCGACACGAAGTTGAAGGGTTCACCGATAGGTCTCGTGCATTTCCGACCTTTTCAAACACATGCGTCACTAGACAAGATCAGAATATTCTAGCACTTGCTTTACTTTTACTATCATTCAACAAGATTGCATAATCATTTTATTTAGATAAGGGTCGCATAAAGTACACACCGCCTACCTAAGGGTTCAAAAATCAGGTTTCACAAGACAATCACAACAATACACATCATTTCATTTCACATAGCACATAGGGCATGGAAACTCACCAAAGTAATAGGGGGGTCGAATTCACTCTCCTCTTCAACCCTAAACAAGTAAAAAACAGTAGTTGAGAAATTCCGTTCCTTCACTCATTATTCAAAACAATTCATTTACACCCTTTTCAATTTTCACCAATGTTTTTCCCAAAATTCTCTCAAGGAAACACTTTCATTTTCAATAATGATAATTCAAACGAATCTTTGAAAAATCATTATCTCATTTCAAAACCACATTTTCTTTTAATAAATCAGTGAAAATTATCAACCCAAAAATCATCTTTAACATAAACTCAACATTTCCTTCTTTAAAATGCGTTAATATAACTTTAAAACACTTTAAACTACAATCTTTCTTTCAAAATTCGTTAAAAGAAACCATGACACTACAAACCCTCAAATGACATTTTTCACCCAATTTTCACGTGAAATACTATTCGTTATCTTTTCAAAATCATACAATCGATAAATGTACATATCAAATATTTTCTTAAACAGAAATTCATCACGACTGAATATAAAGTTTCAAAATCAAACATAGAAGTTTTCAAGTGTGGTTTTGGCCATTTTAATCATTTTTCCTTCAAACTTTCAATCAACTCAAAACCCTAATTTCTAACCATATCATAACAAATTCACAAATAACAATCAATTCCCAATCAGGTCCTCAAGTCCGCTACCTAGAATCCACCTCAAGTCCGCTACCTAGGTTGGGAATCTAAGAGCCCAACTTCATCTTTTCGATGATTTCATTTTTATCAATATTAACTGATCTACACTAATCAACATTATTAAGGCTAGATCTATAGATTCAAGTCTCACTCCACGGATCTACCAAGATCCAACGAGATCCGGCAAAGCCCAACAAGATCACTCAACTTTTTCTCCAAGAAAAACACTCCCCAAGCTTGATAGCCTCCAAGATGCTCAAGCCCACTCAAGATCTTCAAGTTTTGTCGAAGAAATCAACCTCCAAGTGCAAGATCAAGCCCCAAGATGCTCACCCAAGCTTTTCCTTCTTTCCTTTTTCCTTCCAAATTTTCGGACCACTCTCTCTCTCTTCCTTCCTTGGTTCGGCAGCCATAGGAGCAAGAAATCAAACCACCAAAATCATCATTCAAGTTTCACAAGCTCAAATTTTTGTAGGAAGAAAGGAAAATGAAAATCAGCTCACTTACCTCTTGTTTCTTCCAAACTTTGACAAGAATCTCCTCTCTCTCCCTCTTCCTGGCTGCTAGGGATGATGAAGACAATGGTGGTTGGTGATGGTAGAAAATTCAAGAAGATTGAGCAAGAATGGAAGAAGATTTGAAGCAAAATCTCACCTTCTCTCTAGCTCTCTCTCTCGGCCTTCTCTCTCTCTCTACACCAGATTTTGCAGCTGAAAATGAAATGGGAAGATGGCAAGAAGTCAAGGTTTTAAAGTCTCAAAAAGTGCTTTTCCTGTTTCAGGGAAAAAGTGCTTTCTGCACTTTATGTCTCGCCAGCCTAACTTACACTGCTCGGTCCATTCCACACTGTCCCAACTTATTAATATCCTCAAAGTATTGTCATTTAGGCTTAATTTCAACTTAAAGTCGCTAATCACGCCCGTAGAAAATTAAAGTCCTAATACGGCCAAAATCACACACCGGCAAACAAATCGTATAAAATGCTATAAATTGTAAAATATTCAATTTAAACACAATTTTACTCATAAACAAATAAATAAACATAATTTAGATAGTATTATGCATTTTAAAAATAATTTGGAAATTTCGAGGCCCTCACATCCTTCCCCCCTTAAAAGAATTTTGTCCTCAAAATTCCTTACCTTTCTAGGTAAATAACTCTGGATGACTCTTCTTCATCTCTTCCTCCACCCCACGCTTGCTTCCTCAAGAACATGATTTTTCCAAAGAACTTTGACCAGTGGAATCTTCTTGTTCCTCAAGTCTTTCACTTCTCTGTCAAGGATTCTTACAGGTCGCTCTTCATAGGACAAGGATTCATCCACTTCAATCTCTCCTAAGGGTAACACATGGCTTGGGTCTGGATGATATTTCTTAAGCATGGACACATGGAAAACATTGTGGATCTTTGACATGCTCGAGGGCAAATCCAACTGGTATGCCACTTTCCCTACTCGCTTGAGAATCTCAAATGGTCCCACATATCGTGGTTTCAGTTTCTTTCCCTTTTTGGATACCACTCCCCCTTTCATAGGCTTAACCCCGAGAAATACTTTGTCCCCTACATCAACTCCAAATCTTTTCTTCATTATCTCATAACTCTTTTGTCGACTTTGAGCCGCTTTAGTCTTTCTCAACTAGCTTCACCTTCTCAAAAGCCTCCTCAACCCAAGGAATAGTGGTTGGATCCAAAATTTTCTTTTCTCCTACTTCATCCCAATGAATAGGTGATCTACACCTTCTCCCATAAAGTGCTTCATAAGGAGCCATCTGAATTGAAGCATGGTAACTATTGTTGTAGGCTAATTCCACTAGTGGCATGTGTTGACTCCAACCTCCAAAATCCAATATACATGATCTTAGCATATCTTCCAAGGTCTGAATTGTCCTCTGATCCATCTTTGGGATGATAAGTGCTCAAACTAACCTTGGTCCCCAAATTCTCTTGTAACTTTTGCCGTAATCGAAACGAACCTTGGATCTCTATCAGAAACGATGCTTACAGGTACACCGTGGAGTCTAACAATTTCATCCAAGTATAATCGAGCCAACTTCTCCAAAGGACATTTCATACTTACCGTAGAAAATGTGCGCCTTAGTAAGTCGATCCACTATCACCCAAACCATCATCTCCTTTTGACTCCTAGGCAACCCGGTCACAAAATCCATAGTGATATGATCCCACTTCCATTCAGGTATCTCTAAGGGTTGCAAAAGTCCCGAAGGTTTTTGGTGTTCAGCCTTAACTTGTTGGCACACGAGACAGGTTCAAACAAATTTGGCCACATCTCTCTTCATTCCATCCCACCAATACGTCCTTTTCAAGTCTTGGTACATTTTATTGCTTCCAGGATGAATGGTATACCTAGTTCGGTGTGCTTCCTCCAATATTTCTTTTCTCAACCCTTCATTGTCTGGCACAACTACACGATCTTGAAATTTCAAGATTCCCTCAGGTCCTAACTTAAAATCCAATGTTTCTCCCCTATTCACCTTTTCAATCCACTTTGCACCATAGGGTCTCCTTTTGTACTTCTTTGATATGTTCCAAGATTGAGATTTCAACATTAAATTTCCAAATGTGATTTTCTTTTCTCCAAGCAAGGATTCCATTCGCCACCTAACATTTCCCATTGCTTAACCATCAAGCTCGCCACTTGAGCTTTTCGACTTAGTGCATCTGCCACTTTATTGGCCTTCCCAGGGTGATAATTTATAGTGCAGTCATAATCCTCAAGAAATTCCACCCATCGCCTTTGTCTTAGGTTTAACTCTTTTTGAGAGAATAAATACTTAAGGCTTTTGTGGTCTGTAAAAACCTCAAATGTCACCCATAAATAATGTCTCCACTTTTCAGAAAGATAATCAAGGCCAACTCCAAATCATGTGTTGGATAGTTTTGCTCATGGGGTTTTAATTTCCTAGAAGCATAGGCAATAACTTTCCCATTTTGCATCGACACACCCTAGTCCTTCTTCGAGGCATCCCAATAAACTACAAACCCATCCTTTCCATTTGGTGTGGTCAACACGGAGCTGTTGTCAAACGCCTCTTTAACTCTTGAAAACTAAGCTCACATTTTGGGTTCCAAGTTTAACTTAACATGCTTCTTAGTCAATTCCGTGAGTGGCCCGATTCTAGAAAAATCTTCATGAAGCTGACGGTAATATCCCCGCCAAACCCAAGAAGCTTCTAACCTCGGTAGGATTTCTAGGTTGCTTCCATTGAGTCACTGTCTCCACTTTGGAGGGATCCACAGCAATTCCATCCTTAGAAATTTTATGCCCTAAAAAGGACACTTCCTCTAACCAAAACTCACACTTGTTAAACTTAGCATACAATTGATGTTCTCTTAAAGTTTGGAGCACTATCTTCAAGTGTTGAGCATGATCCTCTCGGGTCTTTGAGTACACTAGGATATCATCAATAAAAACAACCACAAACTGATCCAAGTAGGGTTTAAAGACTCGTTGCATCAAATCCATAAATGCCACGTTGTTAACCCAAAAGGCATTACCACGAATTCAAAATGCCCATACCTCGAGTTAAAGGCAGTTTTCGGTACATCTTCCTTCCTTATTCTCAACTGGTAGTACCCTTGCCTGAGGTCTAGTTTAGAAAAGACTACGGATCCTTGTAATTGATCAAACAATTCATCAATAAGCGGCAAAGGATACTTATTCTTTATTGTCACATCATTGAGTCCTCGATAATCAATACACAACCTCAAACTTCCGTCCTTCTTTTAACAAAGAGCACGTGTGCTCCCAAGGTGAATCACTCTCTAATGAAACCCCGCCCAATAAATCTTGCAATTGAATTTTCAATTCCTTTAATTCAGCTGGAGCCATACGATACGGAGTCTTAGAAATTGGAGCTGTTCCTGGTAGCAAATCAATCTTAAACTCTATCATTCGTTCAGGAGGAAGATTTTCTAACTCTTCAGGAAATACATCAGGGAAGTCCTTTACAACAGGCACCTCCTCTAACTTCATTTTATCACTAGGAGGGTTTATCAGAAAGGCCAAATACCCTTGAGCTCCTTTACTTAACAATTTCCTTGCTTTAATCCCTGAAATTAGGGCATATGACGCTAGTCTCCTTTCACTTCAAACTTCAAAGTAGCCTCCTCCGTGGATGGAAAATTCCACGCTTTTGCCCCACCAATTCTAGCATGATGACGAAGCTAGGTAATCCATTCCTATGATTACATCATACCCTTTATGTCCAAACTAATCAAATCCACCAATAATTTTCTCTCTCCATCCGTACATCACAATTCTTATATATCCAGCTAGTAACTAGACTTTGTTCCCCTTGCTCTAACCTCCGCATCATATGGTAATCTAGTAGGTTTTATATCCACTCCACTCAAAGGAGGGATTCACAAAAGAATGTGATGCACCAGATCAATCAAAATCTTAGCCAAGCTGATGAAAGATAGGGATTGTACCTTCAACCACTTCCTGTCGAACCCGTGGGTGATCAATGGTATAGACTCTCACGGCACTCGGGTCGACCGCTACACTAGCTTGACTGGTGTTGGGTTTATTGGTCGGTGGGTAGTGCTTTCCTTAAGCACTGGCATGAGGCCGCTTGATGTTCAAGACACTTCCACATCTAAGGCAGCTCCCATCTTCTTCCAACAAACGCCCTCGGTGTGGTTTGCCTTCCCACAGAAGCCACATGATACCATAGGAGTAGAAACTTGCCTTCCTTGTGGAACTCCTCTTGTCTGCCCCCTTCCAGTCATGCCTCCTCTTGATACTGCTCCCACCAAAGATTCCTCTTAAATTGATCCCCTGATGATCCGCGGAATTGCTCGCCCATTCCCCTTCCAAACTTAGAGTTGGGGCACCTATGTCCATTGGACCACGGCTACCGGTGCTGCCTCTTCCTAGCATTAAAGATCTTCACCAGCCTTAGCCCCTTCAATCCTTTGCTTTCTCCACAGCCTTCACTAAAGCTATTAACTTGAGTTGCTGCCAAACTTTCTTGCAATTCTACATTTAACCCTTGCACCAATCTCCTTATTCGCCTTTGTTCTGGCCACCAATTCTGAGCTAACTTGGACAGCTTAGTAAATTGAGCCACTGCAACACTCCAAGATCCTTGCTTACATCTGATGAAATCATCCTCCCTTTTCTCTTGAACTAGTGGAGGAAGAAACTTGGCATTGAACTCCCTAGTGAAGTTTACCCAAGTCCTAGGGGTTTGTTCCCTTTCCCATTTAGTTTTTATCATGATCCACCAAGAACGAGCAGCCCCCTCAAACTGAAAGGTAGCAAAAGTGATTTGCCTATCCTCGGGGTAACCTAAGGCATTAAAGATATCTCGAGATCCTTTCCATCCAACTCTCAGCAGCTCGGATCAGTCCTCCATAAAACTTAGTTAAACCTCAAATCGCCAAGAGCCCTATCCCTCCAACCCCAGGTTACCTGTGTGTTGCTCAGTCCGTGGCCCTGCTGCCCAGCCATACGATCTAAGATTTCAGTCATACGGTTCATGGCAGTTGCCATTTGCTCTACAATATTAACCCCTCCCCTTGATTTTGCTCATGGGTGGACTCCCGTCACCACCGAGATTGTGAAGTAGCCTAGACCCACGCCCTCGACCTCGGCCTCTTCTACCCTCCATATTTCTATAGGGGCAGAAATTTAACATAATAAATAAGTATAGTACATAATTGAAAAGCAAATAAAGATAAGAACGAAGCATTTAACATACACACTTTACATTCATAGAAATGCCAAGAGTACATCGGAAGCATGCTTTTGGTCAAAGGGTACACATAGGTACTCAAGTTCACAAGTACACTCAACAAAAATATGGTACTTGAAGAGTTAGCAAGCATGCACTTTACAAAAGTTGGGAACCCACTCTACTGGTTTACTCCCACAAAAGTCTATGTCAATCCTAGTCCTAAACTAGGCCAATCCATCGTCTCTCAGAGAGAAGTCTCGAGAACTCTCCTCGACGACTCGACATCAAAATCGTGGATCTCCTCACCATAGCAACGCTCTCCCACTGCACTCAATCGGAGGCTCTCCTCCCATATCAAGATCGCAATGGTTAACCGAAGTCCTCCTCAACTCGGTTAGCCTCGATCACTCCATCAAAGCCTCACATCCAGCCACAATGTCCTCAGCCCTCTCGAAGCTACCCCCACTATCCTATGCCTCCGCCATTAGCTGAACCTCGCCTCAAGCTCTCCAATCCTAGCAAGTCGAGCCACAGAGTAAGTCTCTCACCTCACTGGCGCCTCGGCTGATCCTCGCTAACCTCTTCCTCTCTCGACTGCCAGACTACGTGGTCGTGGTAGGCATGAGTCCTCCAACATCCACATGGATCACTGGTGCGAATCCTAGGGTTGTAGGTCGACTGCACCCCTAGCACTCAATCAGGATAGGTAGGCCGAGGTCCTGCCTCCACCACCAAACTCCATGACCTACAAGAATAAACTCTATTAGAACTCATCTAACTTAAAAGTCATCAACATTTATTCATACACAAATTACCCTCACTCTACATTCATTTCTAGTCTATTAACTCTTAAACAACTCACTATACCTGCACTATTCAAACCTACGCCTGATACCACTCGGACGCACTCCACCTCTCCCTAGGCACCCTGTGGTATCGGCCGTCACCGCTAGCTCTCGCCAGACTCACTCAATCAAATCACCCACTTAAAAGTTCAACTTAACAAGATAACATTCTTAACCCAAAATAACAGGCAAAGCTTTACAATACATAACATTCGAATTACAATCCATAATATATAGGCAATTCATCCCTACAACTTTGATTCATCATACAGGGTTCTCAAAAGACATTGTATAAAAGTTTCCAAAAGATAACATTCCCAAATTCTTCAAAAACATCAAAATAGGAATAACCCTAATCTTAAGGGTAGTCGCCTCATCGGAATCTCATCTCCGCTAAGGAAAACAAATGGGAGAAAGGGTGAGCTAGAAAGCTCGTGAGTTCCCAAAACATGCAATTCACATAACAACAAGAATATTCACTTTACAGTGATTTCACTTGAATGTAAAACATAAGAAAGCAAGTAACAATACAAGTGAGGATACTGGCTCAGAGCCAAAGTCCACGCCGCTTGTCCATCTAACCAGTAGTTGACACTCACAACTTATCACCACTACCATGTAGAACTCCACTTCCCTTTACTCCTCCAAACCCCATCGGGTCTGCTCTTCAAACAAGAGTTTATAACAAACAAGACAGTTTCTGGATACAAGTGGTTTACGTTGGTTTCTGGTTTCTGGTTTCAGTGGTTTAGAGTACTCTTTCAATTGGGACAAGTCCATAAGCCAAGTCCAGAGTACTTTTCATTTCAGTACAGTCGGTGTCAGTGGTCGGTTGCTCTTTAGGGAGACGTTCGTGCCGAACTCGGCCTCGAAAGCACAAGATAAGATGGTTAAGTCACCGTTTTCGCGGACATTGAAATAACCCTATGGTTCTTCCCATTCTTCTCGGTTTAGGCCCACCTACGACGAGTTGAAGGGTTCACCGATAGGTCTCGTGCATTTCCGACCTTTTCAAACACATGCACTAGACAAGATCAGAATATTCTAGCACTTCGCTTTACTTTTACTATCATTCAGCTTACAAGATTGCATAATCATTTTATTTTAGATAAGGGTCATAAAGTACACACCGCCTACCTAAGGGTTCAAAAATCAGGTTTCACAAGATAATCACAACAATACACATCATTTCACCATTTCACATAGCACATAATGCATGGAAACTCACCAAAGTAATAGGCTCACTTTCACGTAAGGGTCGAATTCACTCTCCTCTTCAACCCTAAACAAGTAAAACAAGAGTTGAGAAATTCTGTTCCTTCACTCATTATTCAAAACAATTCATTTACACCCCTTTTCAATTTTCAGCCAATGTTTTTCCCAAAAATTCTCTCAAGGAAACACTTTCATTTTCAATACGATAATTCAAACGAATCTTTGAAAAATCATTATCTCATTTCAAAAACCACACATTTTCTTTTAATAAATCGGCCGTGAAAATTATCAACCCAAAATCATCTTTAACATAAACTCAACATTTCCTTCTTTAAAATGCTAATATAACTTTAAAACACTTTAAACTACAATCTTTCTTTCAAAATTCGTTAAAAGAAACCATGACACTACAAACCCTCAAATGACATTTTTCACCCAATTTTCAATGAGAAATACTATTCGTATCTTTTCAAAATCATACACCGATAAATGTACATATCAAATATTTTCTTAAATGTAAATTCATCACGATCAATATAAAGTTTCAAAATCAAACATAGAAGTTTTCAAGTGTGGTTTTGGCCATTTTAATCATTTTTCCTTCAAACTTTCAATCAACCAAAACCCTAATTTCTAACCATATCATAACAAATTCACAAATAACAATCAATTCTTTCAATCAGTCCTCAAGTCCGCTACCTAGAATCCACCTCAAGTCCGCTACCTAGGTTGGGAATCCAAGAGCTCCAACTTCATCTTTTCGATGATTTCATTTTATCAATATTAACTACGATCTACACTAATCAACATTATTAGGCTAGATCTACTAGATTCAAGTTCTGTACCTACGGATCTACCAAGATCCAACGAGATCCGCAAAGCCCAACAAGATCACTCAACTTTTCTCCAAGAAAAACACTCCCAAGCTTGATAGCCTCCAAGATGCTCAAGCCCACTCAAGATCTTCAAGTTTTGTCGAAGAAATCAACCTCCAAGTGCAAGATCAAGCCCCAAGATGCTCACCCAAGCTTTTCCTTCTTTCTTTTTTTTCCTTCCAAATTTTCGGACCACTCTCTCTCTTCCTTCCTTGTTCTGCAGCCATAGGAGCAAGAAATCAAACCACCAAAATCATCATTCAAGTTTCACAAGCTCAAATTTTTGTAGGAAGAAAGGAAAAATGAAAAATCAGCTCACTTACCTCTTGTTTCTTCCAAACTTTCGACAAGAATCTCCTCCTCTCTCCTCGGCTGCTAGGATGATGAAGACAATGGTGGTTGGGATGGTAGAAAATTCAAGAAGATTGAGCAAGAATGGAAGAAGATTTGAAGCAAAATCTCACCTCTCTCTAGCTCTCTCGCCCTCTCTCTCTCTCTACACCAGATTTTGCAGCTGAAAATGAAATGGGAAGATGGCAAGAAGTCATTTTAAAGTCTCAAAGTGCTTTTCCCTGCTTCTGTGGAAAAGTGTTTTTCTGCACTTTATGTCAAGGCTAACTTACACTGCTCGGTCCATTCCACACTGTCCAACTTATTAATATCCTCAAAGTATTGTCATTTAGGCTTAATTTCAACTTAAAGTCGCTAATCACGCTCCGGTAGAAAATTAAAGTCCTAATACGGCCAAAATCACACACCGGCAAACAAATCGTATAAAATGCTATAAATTGTAAAATATTCAATTTAAACACAATTTTACTCATAAACAAATAAATAAACATAATTTAGATAGTATTATGCATTTTAAAAATAATTTGGAAATTTCGAGGCCCTCACAGTCCTCACAATGAATCTATGCTAGAATAGCAAAACTAGAAAATTTTAGTGAAATGCTACATTTTTAGTGTATTTTCTAAACTTCCATAGTTGTTACAAAAGTTTTCTACGCTCCCATATATATAGGGAGGCTAAATGGCTGCCAAAGGACGAAGTAAAATGAGACCAAGAAAATCTAAGCCAATTAATTTTAAATCTTTCTAACTTAACATCCGGTAGTATGTCTAGCCTTGTGTTATTTTTGTCTGGCATGTAACATGATGCAAACTTTCTTTTCATTTAATTTTAAGCTTTAGCAGATGGTGCATCTGGCCCTAAAACATTTCTCTTTGGTGGCGTCTGATAGCCACCTACTACTAATTTGAAGTAAGAATGTCTCTCTAAAAGAAGCCAAATCAACTATTGTGCAAAACACATAAATTTACGCAATTGTGTTAGCTTTCTAACAGATCAAGAGTTAAAGTATTTTGAGTTGTAGGTTCTTGGTCATAATAAAAAAAACCCTCGAGTAGTTAGAAGCTTATTTCAGATCACATCAATAGAAAGGTACTTTTGTATTTCAAACTTTTGACCGTGAAAATGTAAGAACTAGACCTCAATTCCTTATAACAATTTTAGTACTTTTTCTTAGCTTTATAATAGTTTAAGAATCATCTCAATCCACTATCTATAACTCAACTTGTAGCCAAAATACCAAAATATAGTTTTCTTTGCTTCTTGATTATATTGCATCTTTTGATCCTTTTGTACTTCATCTCATTTGATATTAACTTCAAATTATCAAGTATCATTCAATTATCTTCTCATTTCACTCCAATTTATCATTGGAATGTTAAAACATAAAAAAAAATTGAAGTTTTCATCACTTATTTCCATAGAAATATAATTTTCTCATTTTAACCACAAAATGCAAAATTAACCAAAACTCTAGTTAATAAATTCTTAAAATGACTAAAACACATCAAAAGAAACATAATTGATCAGATGAGAACACGCAAAACAAGCACTTATCATATCCCTACACTTAAATCACTGCTTGTCCTCAAACAAGACCAAAACAAATCAAAACAAAGGATTTAATGTAGTAGCATTCAATGCAAACTCATGTGTACAAAAGCGATGATCAACATGCAAACTTTGAATTTCAATTCTAGTATGCCATGATATCAAATAAAGGAAGGTTTATCATATTATTATTTGATCAAATCTAATATCATGTATCATCCCTAATCTAATCATGCTCACCATGTGAACAACATAACTAACAAGTGCAGAGACTTAACTTGTAACCACTCCTTAGAGATAAAATAAATATGGACAAGAAATTAAAAGAATTTCACATATTGATCATTCTTTTCTTTTATTCTTTTTCTTATTTTGTTTCTCCTTTCAAGCTTTACTCGAATAGTGAACTTGTCTTCTGCCATGAAAGCAAGCCTTGGTAGATGAATGCACCTGATTAATCAAGTCACAAACTATCACTTTGAATACTTCTAATTCTAGTACCATTTTATGTCAAAGTTGATATTTTTAGATGAAAACCGCCAATTACTAAGTGTTTCAAATTATGGAGTAGATGCTTGTATGCATATCAATCAGATAACCTTTCTTTTTCTCTTGTGAAAGTAAAAACATCACTTGCTCCTTGCAAAAACCAAAACTAAGGGAAAAATCATAGGACAAGCCTCATATTCATTAATCACACCAATTTTACAATTTGTACAAATAGATCATCAACAATACATTTCATAAACTTAAAAGAGATTTTGGAATGATAAACTCTATTTTATAAGATATTAAATTTTCCAAAGTCAAAATCTTTGGCTTATGCAATAATAGTCTCATGTTACCTTGCACATAAGTTCATGTTAACAAGCATGAAAACATCAACTCGAATCCAAAGCTTCTCCCCAACATACTAAAAATTTCACATCATATCCAATAAAGAAGGAGATAAAAAGAATTACAAACGATACTCCCCTTTTAGTTTTCATATAAATTGATTCAGACACAACCACACAACACTACTGGCAATAAATTTTTGAAAAAATCTTGCCAGAGTTTTGCCTTATATTTTCAAAATTCCCCCTGCCAATAATTCCAAATTTCAACAATTCAAATATACTAATATCACCAACTAATAAATTTTTATAGAATTTACAACATTTTCACATATCCACTAAGGAATTCATTTAATTCTAACCATTCACTCCCTGCACTTAAACTATACATTATCACGAATGTGAAAAGGTGAAAGGAAAGAAAAAGATTACTCGCTTAGTGCAGTAGTTATTTTGTTATGGTTGCATGTCATTCTTTTCTTGAAGTGTCCATTGATAGTAGTTGTTTTGCTCTTATTCTTCAAGGCCTACAAAATGGAAATAAACACACTTTAAAGAACAAGAAAAAGATATTAAACTGAAGAAACAATTGGGTTGCCTCCCAACAAGTACTTTTTTATAGTTATTAGTTTGAGTATATAACCTCATTGTCAAGGTTTTGTCAATGAGTAATTCATGGTTATAGGATGTGACGCCCCTACCTCTCCTTAGGGCGAACCCTAGAGTCTCAGTGGAACGCCTGCCCAACTCTCATCAGGACTCATGTACTCATTCTAAATTAATACACATTCTCAAGTGAAACTTAAGTAGCAGATTCAAGAAATAATTCAAATATACAGGCTGTTATCCTTTGAGGCTATCATTGCTATTGCAATCCAAATCCCATAGATAAATAATAAAGTTTACACTCCATTTATCACAAAACCATACAAGGGATAACTTCTAGTACCACACAAAACCACTAGTCTATAGCCTCCAAATTCCACATTCCAAAACCTGTTAAGGAAAACAACTTGGAGTGAGCCAACGCTCAGTGAGGCCAAGAAAACAAGCAAGCAAGCAAGAAGCAATTAACATAGTAAATAGCACACTTGATGAAATTATCACATAAGCGAGCAAGGTGGAATTAAAACACAAGTAGAAGGATACAGGAGCTCTCAGGAGCTATTTCCACATCGCGGTTGGTTCAAGTCATCTTTGGTCGACCCTCCGTCAACTCAAGTAGTAACAAGTCCGTAGAACTCCACTTACTTCCTCCAACCACCATGTCACCCTCTCGGATCCGAAACCAAACAAGCATGAGATGGTAATACTACTCGAGTATACCAAGCAAGACCTCAAAAGATCAAGCTATAATACTACTCGAGTTACAAGGATTGCCAATGGGTTGGGGCATCCCCACAAGCGTGTTTGGTCGATAAGACAACGCTCCAATCGACTTAGATTCGATCATAGCACTGAGTCGGGATGAGAGGCACCTCTCACCAATTAAGGTGTGATACATACTGCCACTCAGTGCTCCCGAATTACAAGCATATTCAAGTACAATAACAAGTCATACCAATTCATATCACAAGTATCAATTAACCAAGCAAGAGGAAGAGAGAGAATGAGGGCGATAAAGTACACCCTCACCTCGGCAAGTTTGCAAATCACGAAACCACATAGCATTTATTCAAGTATCATTTCAACATTTTTTCATGAAACATGCACTTGACACTCATCAAAAGTCGAGAGCAAGTGAGAATAAGTTAGTGTGAGGACCCAGGTTTTTATTTCTTATTTTCTCACCATAATTATTTGTTTAATTTCAATGGCCTATTTTGAAAACCCTAATTTTCGATAAAAACTCTAATTTGAGTATGAAAAACCCTCATTTGACTTTTTATGCTTTCGTTTTGACAATAAATCGAAGTTTTATGATTAACCACGAGTTTACGATTTCTTTGATTTTGCGGGTGTTAATGCACGCTTAAGCGCGGTGATTAGGAATGGTAGGTGATTAGTGGCCTAACTAGGTGTGATTAAGCTTGAATGGATTAAGATGAGTTAAGTGTTTATGGAGTAAATTGATAGGAATGGAAATTGTTTGGGCAAATGTGGAAATAAGCAAAGTTGAGGGCAATAGTGGAACTTGACTTTTTGGGCCTCTTTGACCACACATTGGATAAGTCTTGAGCTCTCTTTGGTTCATTCTAGAACCAAGAGGCGACTGAAAACAAGAGAGAAAGGAGGAAGAAAACCGTGAGAAGAGAAGAGAGAAAAGAGAGGAAAAAAAAAGAAAAGAAAGGAAAGTTTGGTGAAAATTCTTGAATTCAACCACTCAACCTTGAATTGAAGCTAGAAGGTGGTGATTGCCATTGGAAGCTTGGAATTTGTACTCAAGAATATCCCTAGAAAGGTTTCTTCTCTTGCTCTATAAGCTGAAATTTTAATGGATTATAAACTAGTTGGATTTGATGATTCTTATGGCTTGATTCATGCTTATGCTTAGCTTGTGAAGTGATTTTATGGATTGGTTGATTGGTTCTTATGTGTTTTGCCTAACCATGAAATGAACTAGGGTTTATGAGTGTTGATTATGCCATGAGGAATTTGGTGTTATGGTGGTTGTTATGGCTTTCTTGTTGCATCATCTTGCGTCGTGATTGTTGAATGTAAGGTGTGGCACGGATTGTTTCGAAGCTTCAAGGGTCCGGCCAGCCTAGGGTAAGGTTAGGTTGGTGGTTCATGATTTTGATTTTGGGGAAGGTGAGAGTGTATGTGTTGGTGGATAGGAATTTGGTTGCTATAATGTATAATTGAGGTTGGTTGGGCAGCTTTGACGGTGTGTGTTTATGTGGGGTGTGTGCGGTGGCTGTGTGTGTGTGTGAGTGTGTGTCGCTGATAATGTTAGGCGCTGATTGCATGTTTGGTACTGCATTTGAGTCCATAGTTTGGCATGCACGCGGTGTTAATTGATTTTGGCGTAGACGTAAACAGGAAAACAGGGCAGCCGACAGCCACTTTGGCTTCATTTTCCGCGATTGATACCTTGTGATTTGATTTTGGCCAAAACATGAAAGTTATAGCCCTTTATTCTAGCTTTCCAACGCGACTTGAATTTCCTGATTTCGATTTGTGAGCTGAGTTATGCCCGTTTGAAGTTGGCCTGTCGAACATTCTGACGGTGGAAACTTCTGAGACTGTTTTCTGCGTTTTGACCTTAAACGAGACAATCTGGGCAAAATCTTCCTTCATGAAAGTTGTAGCTCGTTCTCTTAGCTTAAAAGGCACCTCGTCGCGTCCTAATCCGATACTGTAGCTCGAAGTTATGAGCGATGAACAGGGTGCAAAACTGTTTTTCTGCACCTTCAAGTGTTTTTCGTTCTCGCTTTTGTACTTGCCGCTTTTAACGCCGTGCATGCTTCTTTTGTTATATTAAAGTGTTTATATGCATTTCTTGGGAGTTCATGCATCAGTATTTGTAACGTTGCATCAATGCAGGTTGAAATGGATTTTCCCAAAATTGTTGAACTTTTGAACTCGATCGAAAAGTAAATTGCTTGCACTTCCACGTCGCAGGTGATCCCGCGGACGTTGAAGAACGTCTTAGCTCTGCATTTCTTGCTTGTTCAACTGTGGTGAGTGTCCAAGTGCATGTAAATAAATTGAAAGCATGCTTGTGTGCTCGGTGAGCGTGTACTTTATCGCGCTCACCTTCTTTGAACTGCTGCTAAGGAATTACTGATTAGAATGTTCAATTAATGCTTGTTTGCAATGTTATTTGAATGTTTATTTACAACTGTGGGAATGCCCCACACCCCACTGGGGATCCGTTCACCTTGTCCGGCAACAGGGGTTGGGGCAAGGGATAGGTGAACCGTGGGTTACCACTGTTTCAAGTACGTCGGTTGGAATGAGTCCACCGACTTGGCATACTCATAGTGGGTTGCCATACACTAAATTCGGAGTTCGCCCGGGCAAGGGGTTGAAAGCACGGGAGAGGAGTAAGTGGTGACCGTGGACGTAGAGTGGCGGTTGAGTGTCAACATATATCCGATCGATACTTGGGAAGCGGAGCCGGCAACTGTATCCTTTAAATTGTATGGTTTAAATGCTTTGTTGCAAGATTTATTGGTTGGCCCTTTTACTGTTTAATAATTTAGTTAACAGTTTTCAATGCATGTGCATGTTTTCTTGGCCTCTTGAAAGCGTTAGCTCACCAATTGTTTTCCTCAACAGGTTTTGAGGTGAGACGCGTGGATCGAGGGAAGTTAGAAATTTTGTTGGACTTTCCTCATCTTGTATAAGCCTGAAATTAACGGAAAAATTTGATGGATTTTTGTACTTTAACGTTAACGTTAAGATGTCGTTAACGTGTATTAGTGAATTAATTTTGGGGTTTTGCTTTTATGTGAATTTATTGGTTGGAATTATTTAAATTGGTGAGTTTGACTGAATGGTTGGATCGTTTAGTGGGAAGTGGGTGAGTCCCGAGGCTGAAGGCGGCCGATACCTTGGGAGAGGTGGGGCGTCACACTAGGGATATTTGTGATAAATTACATGCATAAAAAGGGAAATTTTCACTTTTAATCCTCATTCAAAAAATTGTACTTGAATCCATTTGATTTTTTTTTATCGACAAAACCCGTGCTCAAAATATTTTGAGCACAGGTTTTTCTGGTCCAAGTCTATCTTGTCTCTACTACGAATTATTTTCCTTGGTTAACAATAATTGTAATTTTGCCAATATTTGCAGGTTCCTTAATTTTTTTCCTTCCCCATAGAGGAAATAGGGTCGTTCGTTGGTAGACTATATTTATATGAAAATGAGTTTGGCGGTTGGACCAAATTGGTGTTTATTGTTTCAACTAAAACAAATGTAATGTCTATAACATTCAATTTCAACCAAATTGGCCCTTACCATTTTTACTTGTACAATTGTAATCCTTAAAATATATTGATCGACCAATTGGTCTCTAATGTTTTGAAAAATCTAAGAAAATTTATTATTATGTATAAAATAAAAGAAAATTTATTAATATATATAAATATGTACATGAAATTCTATAAAATTATGAAAACCACAAAAATTTTAAGAACTAAAAAATATAAAATAAGTGTAAGGTAATCACTTTTTTAACCAAACAAAAACAATTGGTAGATATACCAATTCCGTAATTTCTATAGTAAAGTATGCAAAAGTGGCAAATGTTGGCCATACTCTACTTTTTACAATGACACTCCCACTGTAATTTTTATCATATGGTTTCTATTAGATTATATGATAAAAAAGTTAGTACAAGTAACATTGTAAAAAAGTAGAGTGAGATTAATATTTCAGAAAAAATTGAAAAAAGCACAATTCTTAACCCATTTTATTTTTAAAAAGCACAAAAATATTAAAAATGGCACATGCACTAATTAAGATTTATTTACAACAACATGCCTAAAAACTACATAAAAGTACACAAAAAATTTATCAAAAGCCTACGTAAATTTAATAAAGAATTCAATTTGTTTTTAAAACTATAAAAAAATAAGTGCAAGGTAATCTGAAATGTCCAATTTAATACCATAACAAAGCATGTTTTATGCACATGCTTTATTTATTTAAATTTTGTGCTTTTTCTAATAAAACTAGGTTAAGCATTATAGTTTGCCATGCACTTTTGTATACTTTATCTACAAAACATAAAAATTGTAATCTCTAATCAATTGTCAAAGTGAATATCTTACAATTATTTTATATATTTTATAGCTTTTAAAATTTTTGTGATTTTACTATAATCTTCAATACTGTTGATATTCATGGCCGAGTAAATCATCACTCTCGAATTCTCTAACTAATTCTGCCATAGAGGCCCAAGATGAAAGTATTTTGTATCTTTTTTCATTTTAAAATTTTTCTTGGATTTCATAAAACATTAAGACCAATTTCATCAAGGGAAAAAATGAAGTTTTGGTCCCTACTATTTGGTCCATATATTAAACTAGTTCCTAATATTTGGACCGAATAAGTTTTGGCCCCCATAATTTCTAATTTTATGTAAATTTAGGGAAATTGAGTGTAACTATTACTAGTTTTGCATGTTTTTATGCGATTATGTGCATTTTGGTGTAATTTAGTCATTTTAGAAATTTGTCAACTAGAGTTTTGGTCAAAATTGTCATTTTATGGCTAAAGTGTGAATTTGTATTTCTATGGAGTTAAGTTTTCAAATTTTCATATTTTTCAAGTTTAAATAATTCAGTCATCAACCAGAGTGAAATGAGAAGATGTTTGTATGATTTTTTTGATGATTTGAACTTGATCTCAACTAACATGAAGTGTAAAAGGATCAAAACATGAAATGCAATCAAGAAGTAAAGAAGAGAAATATTAGTAGACATGACACATTATGGTATTGCAGCTATAAATTGAGTTATAGATATTGAATTGAAATGATTCTTAAAGCATTGTAGATTAAGAGGAGGTACTAAAATTGTTATGAAGACATCAAGGCTCAATTTTTAAATTTTCATAGTCAAAAGTCAGAAATACAAAAGTATCTTTCTGTTGATATGATCTGAAACGGACTTCTGATTAGTCAAGGGTATTTTGGTCATAATTAAGTATCCATAATTTGAAATACCTTGAATCTTGATCTATTAGAAAGCTAACAATATTCTACAAATTTTATATTTTGTACAAGAGTTGATTTGACTTCCTTTACAGAGATATTATCACTTCAAGCTAGCAGCAAGTGCTATGAGGTATCGAACAGAAATGCTTTAGGGCCAGACACACTGCCGGTCATAGCTTCAAGTTGAATGAAAAGGAAGTTTGTATCATGTCAAGTCCCAGACAAAAATAACACAAGGCCGGGTGTACTGCCAGATGTTAAGTCAATCAAATTTATAGTTAACCAACTTCAGGTTTCTTGGTCTTATTTTACTCCATCCTATTGTAGCCTTGTAGCCTCTCTATATATATAGAAGCGTAGGAAACTATTGTAACAACTTTGGAAGATTAGAAACTACACCAAAAAAAAAATGTAGATATTTCACTAACATTTCCTAATTCATTATATTAGTGTAGATTTATCCATCTCGTATCTATCTAAACATTGATGAAGATTGAGACTTAATGATGGAGAAGATATTACTCACACATGACAAGGGATGTCATCTATTCAACTTCTTTATTTCTTGTGTTTGATTCTAATGTTTAGTGGTAACAAAAGTTTGGTTTTTGTTTTCATTTCATTAATATTCTAATAGTCTTACATCTAGGGTGTGAATAAACTATCTATAATTGTATATGATTTTTTTATTAATTTATATCTATATTTTATGCAAGTTATTTAGCACTTTTGCTTTTACAATCATAATTGATTGATGATTAGTTGTGATTATCTAAAAATGTTAAATCATCATGAAAGTTGGGATTCAATACTAGTTCATAGAAGTGCTAAACATAGGGAATTGCACTCAAGAGATATAGAGGGAGCACCTTTGTGATTTTTAAACCAAGTAATTTCATAGGATCTAATGAATTTATAATTGGTTTCAACATCATGATTATAGGTGTGGCTAATTATAGATATGGTAGGTACATAACCAAAATATGTTACGGAATTACGCCATAACTTAGCCAAGGTAAATATATTCACTTAATTGATAATTTCACTTATAAGAGCATTTAGAATTTCATAACTTTAGGAATCTTTTTATTGTTGATTCTACTACTTTTATTACATGTTTGTATTGAAGATTTACTTGCTTTAACTATGGTCGTTTAAATAATAAAAGAGTTTGAATGACATTGGTAATTGACCACTCTTCCCTGTGGGATCAACACTAAATATTCTCTACATTCATGTACGACACACGCCCACTTACAGGAGTAGAAGTTTGAGGATAATAAAAACTTTGCTACCAATTTTTTAGCTTTACTGGAGGTTAAGAATGACTTTATTAGTTTAGATATTTAAATTTGTATGTAATGTGTTTTGTGTTTTGTGTTTGTCTTAGTGGAATCATTGTTATATCTTCTGTTTTAGTAATTATCTTTGCTATGTTTCTGACTACTTATACCTTTGCAAGCATTTTTTGATGAAATTTTTAGAATTTGAGAAGAATAGTAAACAAGTGGCAGACAAAGCTTGGGAGAAGGAAGTTTGGAAACAGACCCTTAATACTTTAAATGTTTTTACAATTGAGGGAATCATGGAAGAGCTGTAGATGTAACTGTATGTGATAAAATTTCAAGTCTGCAAAAGGACAGGAAAAATATACAACAAGTATGAAATATAATTAAAAAGGGGTATGAGTACAATCCCCGAGATTTTCTCAAATTTGTAGAGAGAGTCTCCTTCGATTCTTCTCTTCGAACACTAATCCAAGGGTTTAGTAGTTTGATCTTGGATCAACCATTGACTTCTTCAAACTTTGATATGGAATATTTGAAGAACTTCACGAACACGAAGAATGCTCCAAACCTTGCTATCATGAAGGTTTGAAGATTCTTGAAAATTCAAGTCTTGATATAAAGAAAACTTGAAGAACTCGAAGTCACGGAGCTTTCACAGCTTTGGAGCTTCAAGTAGACTTGAGATATGCGATACTTGATGCTTAATCTCTCTGATGTGTGATGTCCCAATTTTGGTGAAAAGAACCCCCATTTATATTTGTAGGATATGGAAGAAGTTGATGGCTCATGTACTACTTTACTTGTTTTGCAAGACATGCGTCATATAAGGGTATCGTATCACCTTGAATATTATCCCTTTATTTTATAAAGAGATAGTGCCTATATGTATTTCCCTAGCTGGCTAATTCATAGAGACATATGACATGGCACGACTTGATTGGGCAAGCCCTTGCAGTATGTAGTCATATATAAGGACTAATAACTCTAAATACTATCTCTTTAATAAGAAATAAATATTCAGATATTTATCCAAAATTGCTTAGTCATAAAGACATGTGACATGGCACAATTTGATTGGTAGAGACACTTCAGCATTTTTGATTGGCGAGCGTCTCAACTTGACACTTGGAGATATAATTGGTTGTTAAATAACCACATTCCATGTGCATAACATATGACAATATTTGATTGGATAAAATATGCCATGGAAATAATTTATAGACCAATGAAATTTTTAGAAAATTAATTAAAATTCCATTGTCTACAAACTTTTGGAGATGGCATGAGAAGAATAAATGCAAAACTTCGATAATTTAATATTAAATGCCAAATTGGACATGTTGATATCTATGGTTGAACAAAATAGGAATATTAATACTTTCAATTCAAATCATGTAACTTGGAGGATATCATACTATATATGAATATATGCAAGTGCAAAATGTAGATTATTATGAAGAATTCGGGCATTATAATTCTTATTTTGATCCATATGACTCTAGTCGGGGTAATTCTCATAATTATGGTTGGTGTAATAAATGTACCTATTGTAATTCTCAAAATTTTTATGACTTTCAATCTGAAGATGTCCAATATGAATCTGAGCCACCTTGAAAAATTAGCAATTAAAAGATTAGCTAATAAATCATTGCATTTGTGAGATAGTTATTGCCAACCAAGCTAATGTGACATTTGAACATATTTTGATAGGATTGAGGATAAAATAGAGAAATTCCTTCACACTTGGGTAAAATACAAAACTAATTGCATGCTTGTTATGAAATTATTTCATCCAATCAAATGAAAATTAACCCTAAAATTAATGGTAGGAATGTCACATGTGAAAATAGATTGCATTTTTAATGACAATGATGAATCTAATTGGAACTTAAATAAGAAAATGTCCACTTTGTTTGATAATATCTCCAGGATAGAGCTTGAATCTCAAGAGGCAAGCATTAATGGCTTATTTTTAATCCCTTTTGAGGAGTGCTTAGAAAATGCAAGTTCTCAAGATGTTATCACACAAAACAATTCTTGCAAAAGCTCCTTTGGTAAGTTTCAAGTGACACACGAATAAGATAATATCTAAGAAAATCTTAGGACAGGTACACCACTTCCATCTCTTTCATCATTCGGATATGTGGCTTTTGCAACCAAGCCATATTTCTTGATCCACCATATCCTATGTGAGGATTCAAAAATTTATTTTATCTAACCTATTTATTGAATTATTTATTTATTTTCTCTGAATAATTGATTTAAATCATTTTAATTGTATTTTCACTATACATTACTTCATTTTATTTTAAAAAGCATGTTTATGCTTCAATTTTATTTTTCTATCACACATTTGTGAAATATGAGAAAGGCACGCTTTTTGAGGCAAACCTTTGATCCCAAAGTAGTGTAATCTTGGAGTAAGAATGATCATTGGTAGATTAAGAAAGCTACTTAAGAGATTATAAGTGAATGATTAGAATTAATCTCAATTAGGAGCATTAATGGCCACTATTCAAAGTTGACCTTGAAAGCCTTAAAACAAGGCTTTATGTCTTCTCTACCTTTCACTATTTCACATAATCCAAAAGCAACCAAAAACCCTCTCTCTCCTCTTGTTGCAGCCAAACCTCTCTCTCTCTTGCACTTAGTTTGAGCTTCATTTCATCCACCAAAAGCTTGCTCAAATCTTGTCCCAACTTTGATCCAACCTTGAATCATCCTCAAACTTGGTAAGGAGGGTTGAAGGAAGGAAGATCTTGGAGGTTTTAGAGCTTGAATCTAGAGTTCTTGCTTGTCGTCTTGAAGAGAGGTAAAACACTACAAAGTTTCAACCTTTCTTCCATTTCTTGGCTAGAACTAACTATAGAAGCTTGGATTGTTGATGAGTTTTATGGATCATGACACTTGATGGAAGATCTTGAGCCATTTTCTTTCTTTCTCTTGTTTCCCTTGGCCAAATAGGAGGTGAAGGAGAGAGGCCCTAAAGCTTCAATTTTCTTGCCAAAACTTGCTAGGAAGGAAGGTGTACATTTAACCATTCTTGCATCATTTATTTTAGATCTGAGAAGATCTATGGTTTTTATTGCTAGAAAGTTTGATATCTTGACAATGGGTTGGGCTCTTGAATTCCCAACTTAGGTAGAGGCCTAGAGGAGATTTTATTTGCTTTCTTGATTTGCTCTTAGGTAGAGGCCTTGAGGTGTTATGTGATTAAAATGGTTGGTTCATTTTGGAAGCATTACGTGTGTGTTGTAATGTTTGCTTCTTGTTGAAAATTTCAGTTTTAAACCCCCCAAGTTGGACAAAATTTGGAGCTGAAAATTTTCCATTTTTGAGCCTTTTATTGAGTCAAAATTTTTTCCAAAACAACGGTCCATGGATGCACCTTGTTTTAAAAGAATGAAAATGAGGGAGCATTCACCATGTATATTGTTGAAAATTCGTATGACAGGTTTTGAAAAACAGCTTTACAAAACTGTTATATCTAGGTGTAGAAAAATCAAATTAAGCTCTATTTGTTGCGTTTGAAACTAGAGACAACATTCTTTCAGTGGTATAAATTTCAGGAACTAGTTCAATTTTTGTGAATTTTGACGAATTTTCAAAATTGACTGAAATTCAAGACTGATATGTCCTGTTTATACTGTAGCAGCGAGTGTAAATCTGGAATTTGACTGATTCTGATTTGAATCTTGTATAAATGTCTTCGAAAAGTTTTAGTTCATCGAGTCTATTTTCCAACGGTATAAGATTCACAATTTTGGACTTATAGAACTCCATTTATGATTTTTCAAAGAATGTCGCATAAAACTGAAAATTTTCTAGGGAAGTGATGAAAGTTTAGAAATGCCTTGGAAACATTTCTAGTTCTTAGACCTAACCTTTTGATTATTTGTACACCATTCCATACTTGGAAAATGAATTTCCAATCACATGAGCTTTTTTGTTGGCGTGAAATGGGAAAACTTGATTTTTGGAAGTTGTGTGACAGCCCACCTCCCTAGAGCTGAACCAAAGGGTTTGGCGGACCGCTTAACTCTCATGAGACTCACTATGAATTCCCTAATATCGATCCAAACAGTCATTCGTAAATTCATCATTAAAATTATTAAAATTACTAATAAATTCTCACAAAATACAAACCCCAAAATTACCTCAAAATTACAGCGATAATAACTCATTGATAACAACTCAAAAGTACCATAAACCTTCAAATTCATCCACTAATTTCAATCTTATACAAAATGAGGAAATCCTACAAAGTACTAACTTCCTCGATTCATATGACTCACCAAACCTGTTAAGAAAAACAAATTGGGGTGAGCTAGCTTTCGATGAGGTCAAGGAAACATGCACGCAGGGCAACTCAAAGCAATTAAATAAATTAATAAAATAATAAAAGAGCCAAGCGTTGAATTTAGCAATAAAGCTTTAAACAATACAATTTAAAGGATACAGTTGCCGGCTCTATGTTTCCGTAATTCTACGCAATTATTTTCTTCACCAGCATCAATTCAAACCACATGTTGACACTCAGTCAACCACTCACTCTTGATCCATATTCATCACTTTTCTCCTCTCCGTCTACTTACACCCCTTGAGCCGAACTCTAAATTTGAGCGGTGTTTGGCAACCCACTATGAGTGCCAAAATCGGTGGACTCATTCCAACCGATGTACTTTAAACGGTAAAACCCATGGTTTACCCAACCCTTGCCCTAACCCTGTTCTTTGGACAAGGTGAAGGGATCCCGATAGGGTTTGAAAGTCCCAGGTTATAAACAATATAAGCAGTTCAATCAAGTCAAGCACCAAACAAGTAAACATTTAAGCAGTTAATCTCATTTTGAAACAATTCAAAGAATGTGGCTGATAAAGTACAGCTTTCACATGCTCGAAATTTTGAAAAAATAAAAAAAAAATTTTAATTAATTTTAATTTCCAAAAATTCAAAAATTTATTTAGTCATATAATTAAATCTTTAATTATCTTGTGATATTTGATTTTATCCTCGTTTATAATGCTTCATTTGATTTTAACTCTATTTACCTGTAAATTACGTCCCGAAGCATTTATTAGTGGTAAAATGTCAATGGCACGATTTTCGAGGTAAATTCGGACTGTGAGTAAATTAGTGGAGATAAATAGGGATGATCACGGATAAGTTGGAGTGTGATTAAATGACTAGATTTGGAACATTGAAGGTGATTAGTGGGGTTTGAAATTTTTTAGTGGGGTTTGGATTAACCTGCTAAGTTTAGAATTTCAACTAATTATTTCTTTCAACATTCTTCCTAGCTCCTAAAAATTTTCCTACTTTTTCCTTCCCTCCCTCTAGCCAAAATTGCCTTAATTTCAAGCACAATTAAGCCCTTAATTTTCCCTCGAAATAGATAAGAATGGCTTAATAAGTCAACCCTCATTAAGGCAAGACAAGACTTGTGTCTTGTCTTCCTTTCTCCATATTTTCTTAAAAAAAAAAAAAGCTCAAACCGGTGCATTTTCTTCCCATTTCACCCGACTCTCTCTTCTCTTCTTCCCTTCATTTTCCATCAATTTTTCACCTTCATTTCTTGCTAAAATCACCATCAAAAAACATCAACACTCTTGGATTGAGCTTGAGCTTGGCGGAAAGGCTTGGACTAGGAGCTTTTGGAAGCTTTTATTTGGTATTTCCTTGAAGAACTTCCACTCACTTCTTACAAGACGTAAAACTAGAAAATTTGAATTTTCCTCCGTCCATTTCAATTGAAAAGCTGTTGTTAGGTTGGGTTGTTGAAGGGTTTTAGAAACCTTGACTCTTGTGTTTAAAGTTTTGATTATGAAGTTGATTTGTGGAATTTGATGATCATGAGCAAGAAAGCGGTGGGCTCTTGAATTCCACAAATGTGTGAAATTGATTGTTAGATGGTTAAATGATGTTGTGTAGGTGCATTATGCATGTTGATGATGGTTAAAGTTTGATGAAAAGCGAAGGGGAAAATCGGCTAAGGAAGGGAAAAAATTTGGGGGGCTGAATTTCTGATTTTTCTATGATTTTGTGGCTGTGTTTTGGCTAGTTAAGAGCTGAAAGTGATGTTTAAGTGATGAGTGTTAAGCTGCTATTTTGTCCCACAAAAGCTCTTCAAGAGTTGATGTTATGTGGTTGAATAAGTTGCAAAGTGAAAGCTGGAAATGAGGGGTAATGCTGTCCAATTTTGAGGATTTATTTTGTGATATTCTTGCCAAAGGTGTGACCATTTTGATCATCAATAGGTTTAGGAAGTTCAATACTAGCTTGGTTTCGAAAATTAGGCAAATTGGTAGTGATTTGAGGCATGAACTAGGTGATACAAGTGAGGAACAAATTTTCAGTTTTGAATGCATGAGTTGGATGAAATTGAGGCACATAGAAAACTGCCTTCCCGGTGGTATTTTAAGTTGAAATTTGGTGTGAATATAGTTGGTATATAAGAATGTTGGTGTTAAATTTGACAATTATTTTGAATCCAGGCTGCAGAATTCGAGTTGCCTCTGTTTGCACTGTTTTCATTTCATGCTTTCGGATGTCGAGATTGAGTTCGTCAGTGGATCTTGAAACTTCTTATGTAGGACTATATTGTGTATAAATTTCAGGGTTAATTAATTTTCTGTAATTTTTGGCGAATTTTCAAAATGTGCTGGATAACCAGCCTGAACCTTGTCATCTTACTTGTAGCTGAATGTTCAACGGAAATCTGGGTTAATTTCTTCCATAATTTTAATTTATGTCTTCTGAAAAGTTTTAGAGCTTTTAAAGATTTTCCAACGGTACCAAATGAGTAGAATTCTGACTTGTAAAACTTGAGTTATGATTTTCAAAGTTTTCAGCTCAATTAGGAAAATTGTCGAACTTTCGACTTTTTGCATTAAACTTCACCATTGATTAGGAAAACTCATTTTGTTCTCTTTTAATTATTTTTAGGTCAAAGTGCTGATTTTGCGACTGATCAAAACTTGGACTCCGACCCTATTTTGTCGGTGAGTTTTCAATGCATGTTAAAGCGCTTTCATTGAGCCTTGATGTATATCGTGCTTCTTGACTTGTTATTTGCTTGGAATGTAAACTGAAATTTAATGGACCGCTCACTCAAGGGGCTATACTTTATTGCTCCCTTTTGTAGAGTCGGAAATTTGATTTTGCATGTATTGAACTTCGGAAATGAAAAGCGTGAAATGTACTTACTCTTGGCCGTGTGCCTTGAGTAATCCATTTTCTTGTCTATTATTGAGTTATGTGGAGTGAGACCCGGTAGGAGGTAAGGTGGTTGGAGTTGGCGTGAAGAGTCGTCTACTTGGTTTGAAAGTCGGCCAGTGTCGACTACGATAATTATTTCTCGTGAAAAGTGGGAATTGGCTCACGAGCTCCAGTATCCTCATTGTGTGTTATTTGTATTTATTTATGTGCTTTAATTATTTACTTGCAATTTTACCGCTTTAAGTGCCTGTGCATGAATTTTGAAAACTCACGAGCTTTTAGCTCACCCCCGTTCAATTTTATTTTCCTTAACAGGTGAAGAGAATCCCTAGGCGTAGTTAAGGCTAACGTCTTGATCTTGTGGATATTTGGTCTCGAGTGTGAAGACACTTTGTATATTTTTTTATGTGAAGTTTAGTACTTTAAGATTATGGAAATGTATGAGCTTTGGCTCGAGGATTAACTCATGTGACTTGGATGATTGTAAATTTTAAGTTTAAATGTTATTCTCAGTTTTAGTATTAATGTTTTGTTAATTGGGGGAAAATTTGCACGTTTAAGTTAGAAATGATTTGAATGCTTGAGTCCTGGCGTGAGTTGGGCAGACAGTCCGCTAACCCCTCTGGTTAGCCTTAGGGGGAGGTGGGGTTGTTACAGGTTGTATCAGAGCCTAGGTTAGAAGTCTATAATGGAAATTTTAAAAAAGTTCTTTTAGAATGGTTCCTTGTATTTTAAGCTTGATATTTTAGCTACTTTAAATATTGAAAAAGTCCTAACTTTAAGTTTTGATTTTTGGTGTAGGTATGGAAGATGGTAATGGAGCTACGGGAGCTAATGGGCAGGGGGCCAATGGCCATGAGCCACCTGCTAGGCAGTTGGGTATAGGGTGAGTGGGGCGACCACACCAGGCAGTTTTGTTCACGTCGAGGGAGGTTCGAGGTGCCAGTGTAGAGCTGGTACTCCTACCAATTACTGTGGTTTTATCCATGGGCGATGGCGTCGGGGAGTTCTTGGATGCCACTGAGAGAGCTGCGAGGAGGAGGAGAACGTGGTGGTGAGAGAGATATATAGCTAATCGTCGAGGCGGATTGAGGGGAGGATCGGTCGAGTGCTTGGAGAAGCAAGGTGGACCTGTGAGGCGGATAGGACTAGGAGCCACTCGTGATCGAGGTCCAGAGGTTTGAGCCTTGGGCACTGATAGAGGCTGTCGGCAGATTCATGAAAGCGAGGCTAGGATTAGGCGAGCTGACCTCACCACTCTGGAGGATCACATGGCTGATGTGATTGCAGGAGTCTATCTTTGGAGGGGGCTCACGATGAGGACTTCACGAGGTGGAGCCTTACGAGATACCGATGGGGGATGACCCACTCGGAGGAGAGGAGGACCGATGGAGTACGGGGCACCCTGATGGTCCTGAGGACTAGAGGTAGTCTTAGATTCTTAGGATTAGGGTTTTATTAATCGGCGTGGGAAGGCGTATTAGGGGATTCTAGTCCACAGGGGATGCATGTTTATCTGCTTTCACCATTAAATTTTGTGTGGGTAAATTGTGTGAAAGCACTTTTTGTACTCTTTTGTGATAAACATGCCATTGTAGTGTATTGAATTCCCACGGCTATATCTATGAAAGTTCGGTTGACTTTAGAAAAAAAATTCTCTTATTTGCTTCTCTGTTTAATTTGTTAAATTATTTATTTTACTTTGTATTACTTCTTTACATTTTCTTCTCCTTTATCTCATTTTACCTTGTTCAGGTATTATCATGTATACAATTTTTATTTTACATTATATTTGTGTTTAATTATGTCTATTATAGAAAACATGGGCGGTGAAGCGAGGGCATGAGAAGGTAACGAAAATGAGGCGACCGAGGGTGACCCAGTTGACCAAGGTCAGGGCGGAGTTTGGGACAAGGTCAAGGGGTAGACTTTGGGAACAAGTGGCGGCTGCCATAAACCGGATGTGAGCATCTTGGCTCGTGCCAGGTGGATAACAAGGTCGAGGTCAGTCAATCATGCAGGGGCTGAGGTGGCGATGATAGGAGCTTTAGTGATTCCAAAGGTTCGCCCAAGTTCTTTGGGGACCTGATCCAGATTGGCCCGAGGAGATGGCTGGAAGCGTATTCGATATTTTTGGTACTGAATTATCTTGAGAAAAGCGGGTATCTTTTGCCCAGTTTGAAGGAGAGCGACAGATCATGGTGGAACATGATTGAGCCAAATGGGATAGGGACCGAACTCACAGGACTTGGGAGAATTTTACTGGGAGTTTTACTCTAAATTTCTTCCTCAGGTTGGTACAAGAAAAGATGGAGGATGATTTCATTAAGTGTCGACAAGGGCTCAGAGTGTTACTGATTCTGAGGCACAATTTACAAGTTGTCCAAGTTTGTCCAGAGTGGTGGCTGACAGACCAAGAAGGATTAGGCGTTTATTCAGGGCTTAAATTTGGAGATTCAAGAAGGATTGGCTGGTGGACAGTTTAGTGAGGAGCTGTTAGAGAAGCCAGGAAGGATGCAGAGACAGCCAAGGCTCAGTGAGCTTTCATGCCAAGAGGGAGTACCTTCTTGTGGTCGGGTCCAATGGATTTGGGTGCCCGCCTTCAAGGTTGGGAGGGGCTCAGTGGGGCCAGTGCCTCGGGGACATCAGGGGAACCTTTCTCCGGGAGGGGCATCTAGGGTCTATCGGTGGTAGAGGCCCAACTAGGGTATTCCTGGAGCCAAACCTCAATTCAGGTCTTGCGTGTGGATTTTGTGGAAAACCAAACCACACATGAATGAATGTTGGAAGAAGCAAGGAAACCTAGGTGTGGAAGTTCAGATCACCAAATATCTTCCGTCCTCAAACCCGAGATGGTGGTGCCAGAGAAGCGAACCAGGCAGCCAAGCTAGTTCGGTGGGGAGTAGGGCGAGAGTACCAACTTCGAGTCTATGCGTTGGATCACTAAGAGGTTACTGCGTCGGCGGAGGTGGTGAAGGTACCATTCCCTTTTCATCGTTTAGCTAGAGTTTTAAGTGATCACGGTGCTACTCATTCTTTTGTTAATCACGCATTTGTTAGTGGTATAGATATAAAACCTATTGGGTTACCTTTTGACCTAGAGGTTAGAACACCAACAGGGGACAAAGTTTGATTCTGAGTTTGGTGTATAAAATTTTGAATTGTGGATAGGAGAGAAAAATTAATGGTTAATTTGGTAAGTCACGGATATTAAGGGGTATGATGTGATTATTGGGATGGATTGCTTAGCTAAACACCATGCCAAGGTGGATTGTAGGTTGAAAGTTGTGGAATTTGATATGCGGAGCAACATTGAGATTGGATGTTAGAGGAATGTTGGCTTCATCGACCCTTATTGTATTGGGGCTAGAAAGCTTCTAAGTAAGGAGTCTCAAGGGTATTTGGCTTTTCTTATAAATCCTCCAAATGATAAGATGAAGTTGGAAGGCGTGCTTGTTAGGGATTTCTCCGATGTATTTCAGGAGGAATTGGAATCATTGCCTCTGGCAGTGAGAATTCAAGGTTGATCTAGTACAGGAATGGCACCAATTTCTAAGACTCCCATAGAATGGCTCAGGCTGAACTTAAAGAGTTGAAGGTGCAATTACAAGATCTTCTGGCGAGGTTTTATCGGGGAAAGTGACTCTCGTAGGGAGCACACATGTGTTAGTTAAAAGAAAGATGGTAGTTTAAGAGCATTGTATAGACTATGGGGTTGAATGATGTGACGATTAAGAACAAGTATCCCTACCACTCATTGGCGAGTTATTTGATCAATTGCAAGGTCAGTTGGTATTCTCCAAGTTGGATCTTAGGCAGGGGATAGGTTGAGGAGATTAGGAAGAGGATGTGCAGCGACAACTTTTAATTCAAGATATGGACATTATGAGTTTGTAGTGATGCCTTTTGGGTTAACAAATGCTCGGCAGCATTCATGGATTTGATACAGCGATGTATTCAAGCCCTATTTGGATGATTTGTGGTGATCTTTATTGATGATATATTGGTATATTCTAAAACCCTAGAAGACCATGCGAACATTTGAAGATTGTATTGCAAACCCTCAGGAGCACAAGTTGTTTGCCAAGTTTAGTAAGTGTGAATTTTGGTTGAAAGAAGTATCTTTTCTAGGGCATAGAATTTCCAAAGATGGAATTGCAGTTGACCCATCTAAAGTGGAGGCTGTTATACATTGGAAGAGACACGAAAATCCCTCTTGGGTGAGAGTTTCTTAGGATTGGCTGGATATTATCGTCATGGTTCATTTAGGATTTTCAAAATTACGGGACCTTTGACCGACTGACTAAGAAACATGGAAAATTCCTTTGGAGTCCTAAGTCAGAGTGAGGTTTCAAGATTTGAAAAGCAGGTTAAGCGGTTAGGTTTTGATCTTAACCTGATGGTAGGTGGTTGTGGTCTATTCAGATGCCTCTAAGGATGGATTGGGTTGTGTTTTGATGCAAAATGGAAAAGTCATAGCATATGCTTCTAGGAGTTGAAACCATGAGCAGACACAACACATGACCTAGAGTTAGCGGTTGTTTTGCCTTGAAGAAATGGAGACATTATTTATATGGGGTTACTTTTGAGGTGTTACGTAAGAGTTTGAAATATTTGTTTTCTCAAAGGGTTGAATTTAAGGCAAAGGAGATGGGTAGAGTTTCTTGAGGATTATGATTGCTCCATAAAATATCATCCTGGAAAGGCGAATGTGGTAGCCGATCGTTAAGTCATAAAAGCTCAAATTGTAAGCAGTTGATGGTGAAAGAATGGGAAATGTTAGAGCAAGTAAGTGAATGGAAACCTTGTCTTGGGGTGCGAAGGGTTATTTTTGGAAATGTGGAATTAAGGTCTCCATTATTGGAGCAGTTAAGGAAAACACAACCAAATGATCAGAAGAATGGCTGAAGTGCTGGAAAATCGAGATCAAGAAAGGAGCCTCGGATTTTAAAAGCTGGACGAGAAGGGATGTTAAGGTTCAGGAGGGTAGTAGTGCGAATGATGAGGTAATAAAGAGAGAATTCTAGAAAAGCATCGATCCAAGTATACTATTCACCCGACTGGAGTAATAAGATGTACAAGATTTGAAAGGTATTGGTGGGATGGATTAAGAGATGTGGCTAAATATGTGCAGCGTGTCTTACCTTAGCAGGTGAAAAGCGAACACTAAAAGCTTGAGGACTTCTACAACCCTTAGAAATCTAATGGAAATGAGAACATAATACTATGGATTTAGATCCTTTGGACTGCCAAGGAGAGTCAAAGGGACATGATGCGTGTGGGTGGTGGTAGACGACTAACTAAGTCCGCATTTTCTTCGGTAAATATGAGTATCCTTTGGAGAAATTGGCGGACACTATTTGGATGAGATAGTGAGGTTTCATGGAATTCTAGTAAGTATGTTTCGACGAGACCCAGGTTTGTTTGAGGTTTTGGCAAAGTTACAAGAGACCTTGGGACAAATTAAAGCCGTGCAACATCATCCCGAGCAGGATGGACGGTCAGAGAGGAACCATTGGACTTTGGAGGATATGTTAAAGGTCGTGTATAATGGATTTTAGTAAGGTTGGAGTCGATTTTATGGCGTTGATTGAGTTTACATATATGCAGTTACCATAATCACGATCAAATGGCACCTATAGGGTACTTTATGGGAGAAGATGCCGATCACCGATTCATTGGGATAAGTAGGGGGAAAAGTTCTTAATCCACTGCTATCCCTTGGATTGAAAGAGACTTATGAAAAGGTGAAGGTAGTTCGAAAGAGCTTCAACGGCTAAAAGTCGGCAAAAGAACTACCGGATAATAGAAGAAAAGGAATTTGGAGTTTGAAATATGTGGTAAAATCTCTACTACTTGAGTAGAAGCAGTGAAA